>WNWK01046456.1:0-14308 GCA_009830355.1 Cherax destructor
CTTTAATAAAAAAAAAAATATTAAAAAAGAAAACATGACATATACTCTAAAATGAATAAAAATTTACGAATGGGGGATGGGGGGTTGTGTTTTTTGGTTTTATACCACTGACCATAAGGAAAAATAGTGGAGTGGGGGGTAGCAGCATGCCCTCAACAATATTCACACTAAAACGATGTACGAATTTATAAGGAAATTTTACATTTTAATTTATAAATAAAAATATTTACACTTACCTTGGGGGAAATGGTGACAGGGCGGTCTTGTCAGTGTCCCTTTTTCCCCCAAACAATATTGAGGAGTTAAGTTTCGTGTATAAATTTTTTCTATGGTTAATCACTTAACTTACTTTACACTGTTAATGCAAATTTATTGCTGGCTGGTGCTATAGCCTTTATTGACCCTGCTTTAGTATCATACTTTAGAATCACTGGCACATTGTCCCCCCCCACCCCTTTACCAAAGGGATGGCACTCTAAACTTTCTTTGGCCCCATGGTTTTATTTCACAGTCACAAAAAAAACAAGCACCAAAATGAACGGATGAATGGATGAACATGCAGGTATTCCTTACTGAACGAGAGAGAGATGCAGACTGAGTGTGATATGCATGAGGAAGTGGGGCCCCGGCTTGACCCCCCATCCCCCTCCCCAAAAAAAAACGGTTCAACGGGAAGCCGAAACCGGCCGCTAACCGGTTGGCCGCACGGGAAAGGGCCCCAACTGAGGGCCCATTATAATTACTGTAGCAAAATAAGAAAATAAACAAATAATTACTGTAACTAAAAAAGGGGACCCCGTTTATGTAATTAATTAATTGAGAATGTTTCAAGTGCCGCTACCCTTAATTTGTTCCCATGAATAATGAAAAAATTAGTCCTTTTTTGACCCCCCAAAAACACTTACAAAAACACTTACAAAAATAAATTATATAATTTGGTGGTTTGGGCAGTACGAAACCGGGGGGCCACTGTATTACTGAAAAGTCAATAAATGAATACGTTGGGGACTTGTCACTTTAGTTGGGGAAATTTTCTTGTTTTACCTCTAGAGTAAGGCCCCACCACCGTAGTTGAAAAACGTAAATCAAAGCACCTGTATGATGCTTCCATTATTGAGAACGTCATGAACAAATTTGTTAGCAACTTGATTAAAAAAAGAATAAAGAGGAATGACACGGTAACCACAACAATACACAAAAACTCCACACTTTGATCACTTTTGATCAATAACTTTCCCCATTTTGTTTTCTCCATCTCATTCTACAAGTTGAATTTTTTATTATTTTTATTTCAAAATCCATCCGTATCCCGGGAAAGGGACCCAAAAAAAAAACAAAGTTTTTTTTTTAAAATTTTGTAATTTTTAAGGAGGGGGTTATAGCCCCCTTTCCATTTTATTGCCCCTTTTTGAATAGGCTTTACCAAAGATTCTTAGCGTTTTTTACATATTTAAAATTTCCGTCGTTTGATTCTCTGTTTTCGGGACCAGATTTAATTCTTTTGTTGTTTTGAAGGTAGACCGAGGTTTGGGAACATTTGCTGGAGCACTAATGGGGGGAGGAAAGGGTTTACGGGGAGTGCGGGGACAGGAGGAAGGGATAAATGCAACGGGAAGGGCAGAAAGCCGATAGATATGTCAATCATGGTCAACCTGTTATGTTAAATGAAACCCAGGCTGGTAATTTTGTGTACTGCGTTTTGAAGAAATTATCAGTGATCAACTACCTATTCTAACCTAAAATCTAATTTAATCTAACCTAACCTATTCTAATCTGATCTAGCCTAACCCAACCTGTCTTTCTTTCTTTCAACACCGGCCCTTTCCACTGAGGCAGGGGGGCCCAAAAAGGGAAAAAAAAAAGCTCCTTTTACATTGTAATATATACAGGAGAAGGGGTTACTGCCCCCGCCCTGGCATTTTTTAACGCCACGACACATGGTCTAACCTAACCTATCCTATTCTAATCTAGCCTAACCTAACGTAATCTAACCAGGCTGGAAAGTTTGTTTACTTTTTTTTCAATAAACCCACCCCCCCACCAAAGCAGGGCAACCCAAAAAAGAACGGTTTCTTTTTTTAAAAAATAATGTATACGGGAAAAGGGGGTTACTAGCCCTTGCTCACAACTTTTTAGTCGCCTAAAACACGCATGGCTTATGGAGGAAGAATTCTGTTCCATTCCCATGGAGATAAGAGGAAATTTTTTTTCCCAACTTTCGGTTTTTTTCCCCACCAAAGGGGGGTGGCCCAAAAAGGAAAAAAAATTTTCCCTTTTTATATTTAGTAATAAAACAGGAAAAGGGGGTTACTACCCCCTTGCCCCCGGCATTTTAGTCCCCTCTACACACGCATTTACGGAGGAAGAATTCTGTTCCATTTCCCCCTGGAGAAAAAGGGGGAAATAAAAGAAAAAAAACTAGTAAAAAAATAGAAGAAACCCCAGAGGGGTGTGTGATATATATGCTTGTACATGTAGGTAGTTTTGGAGTCAGCAACCACCCGGGGAGGTACTCCCCTCCCGGGTGGCAAGATATTCGGATCATTATTTAGTTTTTTTTTGAAAAGGGAAGGAAAAGGGGGTTATAGCCCATTGCCCGCATTTTAGTTGCCTTATAACACGCATGGCTTACAAGGAAAAATTTTTTCCATTTCCCCCAGGAAAAAGAGGAAATAAAAAAAAACAAGAGCTATTAAAAAAAAAGAAGAAAAACATAGATGTGTTTTTATATATATGCATGTGCATGCCTGTGTAGTGTCACCTACTATAAGTAGCTAGTTTCTGTTACCCAGCGTTTTCTTCTTTCAACAAATCGGCCGCCCCCCACCAACGGGGGGGGCCAAAGAAAAAAAAAAAGTTTCTTTTTTAACTTTAGAAATGTTACAGGAAAGGGGTTACTAGCCCCTTGCTCCCGGCATTTTAGTCACTCACGACACGATGGTTTTTAAAGGAAGAATTCTGTTCCATTTCCCATGGAGATAAGGGGAAATAAGAACAAGAACTAGTAAGAAAATGAAAAAAACCCAGAGGGGTGTGTATATATATGCTTGTACATGAATTTTTGGTGACCAAAGTAAAAAAGACACCCCCTGAAATCTTGCATGTTTATGAGACAGAAAAAGACCCCGAATCCTACCATCTTTAAAAAAAATTTACAGGCTTCCGTTTTACACTCATTTAGAAAGATAGTACCTCCCGGGTGGTTGTGCACAACCACTACCTAGGTCCAGCGGTTTATGAGACAAAAAAAAGCCCCCAGCAATCCTACCATCTTTAAAAATTTTCAGGTTTCTGTTTCAAGCACCTGGCAGGACGGTGCCCCCCTGGGTGGTTGCTGTGGTTGGAATGTGAGCAAAGTAACTTTTATGAAGGGGGATTGGATTCAGGAAACCCCGGCAGGCCAGATTGAGCCCTGGAGATGGGAAGCAGTGTCTGCACTCTGAAGGGGGGGTGTTAATGTTGCAGTTTTATAACTGAGTGTAAGCACCCTCTGGCAAGAAGTGATGGAGTGAATGAGCGAAAGTTTTTTTTTTCGGACCACCCAGCCTTGGTGGAATGGGGCCATGTTAATAAAAAAAAATTTTAGTTGTAGCACAGTTAGAGAAAAAGGTGGAGGGGAAAAAAAAGAAAATGGCAACAGCAAGTAAGAGAGGGTGGTATAAACAAAGGGGGAGGAGGAAGTTAGGGTGAGTTTTAAACAACTATTGGGAAAGGTGGTTGGTATTTTTGTTTAATGTAGAAAGAGGGGAAGGTCCCTGGGGATTGGGAGAACATGTATAGTTCCTTTATATAAAGAGAAGGGGGATAAAAAAATTGTAAGAATTTTTTTTTTTTTAACACGTCGGCGCCCCAGAAGTGGGGGGGGCCCAAAATGAAAACGAAAGTTTCCCATTTTTCACCTAGTAATATATACAGGAGAAGGGGTTACTAGCCCTTGCTCCCAGCATTTTAGTCGCCCCACGACACGCATGGCTTACGGGGGAAGAATTCTTTTCCATTCCCTTGGAGATAAGGGGAAATAAGAACAAGAATAAAGAAAATGAAAAAAACCCCAAGGGGGGTTTTATATATTTTTTACATGAATGTGTAGTGTGACCAAATGGTGAAGCAAGATGTACCTGAAATCTTGCATGTTTATGAGACAGAAAAGAGACACCAGCAATCCTACCATCTTTAAAAATTTTTAACTTTAGTTTTACACCACTTGGCAGGGCATCCTCCTGGGCGGTTGCTGTCTAAACCCACCTGGATTGTAAGAATTATGGGGGATTAAGTAGTAGGTTGGTGCACAACCCCCCAAAGCTCGTCCCAAATGAGTGAAAACAAAAGCCTGTTTTGTTTTTGATGGTGGTTGCGGTGTTTTTTTTCTGTCTCATAAACCTCAAGATTTCAGGTAGTCTTCTACTTACCACTTGGGTCACATACACAACATTTTTTTTTTTTAAAACAATCCTGTCCCCCACCGAGCAGGGTGACCCAAAAAAAAAAGAAAACCCCAAAAAGAAAATTTTTCATCATCATTCAACACTTTCACCAACTAAACATAATCAGTCTTTAGAG
Source organism: Cherax destructor (assembly GCA_009830355.1). NCBI lineage: Eukaryota > Metazoa > Arthropoda > Malacostraca > Decapoda > Parastacidae > Cherax > Cherax destructor. The sequence continues at coordinate 4,561 of WNWK01046456.1, forward strand.
GAGCTAGATACGACAGCTGAGAATTGTCCCCCCCAGCTGTCACTATCTCAGACCCCCCTTTAAAGTGCAGGCATTGTACTTCCCATTTCCAGGACTTAAGTCCAAAATAAATTAACGGGTTTTCCCCGAATCCATTCACAAAATGTTACCCTTTTCACACTCCAACAGAGCGCATGTCCCAAAACCATTTGTCTCCATTCACTCCTATCTAACACGCTCACACATGTTTGCGAAGCCCAAACCCCCTCGCCCACAATCCCCTTTTTTTACCCCTTCCTCCAACCTTTTCTAGGACGACCCTACCCCCCTTTTCCCCCTACAGATTTTCGCCTCCAAGTCATTCTACTTTTTATCCATTCTCTCTAAATGACCAAACCATCAACAACCCCCCTTCAGCCCTCTGACAAAAAAACTTTAGTAACCCACCCTCCAATTTCCCCTTTGAATTTTCTTCAAATATTTACACCACACATTGCCCCCTTTGATAGGACATTCCACTGCCTCCAGCCTCCCCCCGCTGCAGCATTTAACCCATGCTTCACACCCATATAAGAGGGGTACCATATACTTTCGAATTCCTTCTTTGCCCCCATGGATAACGTTTTTTTTCCCACAGATACCTCAACGACCACTCACCTTTTTTCCTTCATCAATTCTATGGTTAACCTCATCCTTCATAAACCCATCCGCTGACACGTAACTCCCAAATATCTGAAAACATTTACTTCTTCCATAATCCCCCCTCCAATGTGATATCCCTTTTTTCTTTATTTAAATCGTTTATCCCCTATCCCCTTTCCTTTATCTATTTCACTTTTAATTTTCTACCTTTCACACACTCCCAAACTTGTCCACTAACCTTGCAACTTTTTTTTAGAATCTTCCATAAGCAAGTATCATCAGCAAAAGTAACGTGTCAACTCCCTTTTTGCAAATTCCCCAAAATTTTAACCCACCCCTCCCCCAACACCCTAGCATTTCTTTTTTACAACCCCATCTATAAATATATTAAACAACCATGGTGACATTAATCCCTGTCTAAGACCTATTTTTTACCAAAACCCCCTCTCCTACACACTCTAACCTGAGCCTCACTACCCTCAAAAAAACTTTACAGCCTTCAGAATTACCCTATTCCATACACTTCAACATTTGCCACATTGCCCCCCTATCCACAAAATCTATGCCTTTTCTAAACCATAAATGAAAAAAAAACTTCTCTACCTTTATCTAAATACTGTTCAATATATTTCACTGTAAACATTTGATCTAACATCCCCTACCAGCTGTCGTATCTGAGCTCCTCTGCAAAGACAGTGATTATGTATGGGGGTGAAAGTGTTGAATGATGATGAAAGTATTTTCTTTTGGGATTTTTTTTTTTGGGTCACCCTGCCTCGGTGGGAGCGGCCAACTTGTTAAAAAAAAAAAAAAAATTATTTACCTTTATTGAAGAGAGTGGCAGGCATCGGGAAGATGGGGAGGAAGACAGGGGAGGTGTTAGTGGTTGGAAGGGTAATCCCCCTCCAAAATGACTTCAGGTAACAAGTCCTTATCTGGGGTTACTTCCCTTCTTTTTCTTTTAATGCCACTAGGACCAGCTTGAGAGTCACTGGATCCCTGCCTCGTGAAATAACTGTCCACAGTCCTCTGTTTCTGGCTACTCTTTAATATTTTCCTGAAGTGCAACATGGCTCTGTCACTGAAGTGGTTGCACAGATGGCTCATTTCAGCTTGCTCAGGGTGGTGTTTTCAACAAATGTCTGCAACTCATTCCACTTTGTACACATCTCCTTAAGCACTGAAGAAGGCACCTCCTCCTCCTCTCTTCCTCCTCCTGTGAAGCAATAACCTCAGCTCTGGTCTGATGCTGTTCCAGTTCCAGCTCTTGCAGCTCTTCAGTTTTAGCTCTACCCTGTGCTCCTCCACCAACTCTTCCACATCCTCACCACTCACCTCCAACCCTAGGCTGTTCCCCAATGCCACAATATCTTCCACAGTATCTTCCACAACAGGCACAGGGTCGTCAGGGTCAGGGTCAGCCTCAAATCCTTCAAAATCCCTTTTTCAACACAATCCGGCCACAGTGGTCTCCAAGCAGAGTTCAAAATCCTGGAAGTCACTCCCTCCCAAGCCTTACCTATAAGGCCTATGCAATGAACGATATTGAAGTGATCTTTCCAGAACTGTCTTAGGGTCAATGCGGTGTCTGAGGTCACATCAAAGCACTTCTGAAACACTGCTTTTGTGTACAGTTTCTTGAAGTTTGCAATGACCTGCTGGTCCATGGGCTGGATGAGAGGTGGTGTTAGGAAGCAAGAACTTCACTGTGATGAAATTGAAGTTGTCAGACAAACACTCTTCCAAGTTGTGAGGATGAGCAGGAGCATTGTCCAGTACCAGGAGGCACTTGAGTGACAATTTATTTTCCAGGAGGTATTTCTTCACACTAGGGCCAAACACTCCAGTCAACCATGCCATGAAAAAGTCCTTAGTGACCCATGCATTAGTGTTAGCCTTCCAATGCACACACAAATTTTCCAGTTAACATTGTGTTTCTTGAAGGCTCTGGGATTTTCTGCGTGATACACCAGTAAAGGCTTCACTTTAAAATCACCACTGGCATTGGCATACATCATAAGAGTTAGCGTGTCTTTCATAGGCTTGTGTCCTGGCAGTGCCTTTTCCTCCTGAGTAATGAAGGTCCTGTTGGGCATTTTTTTCCAAAACAGGCCTGTTTCATCACAATTAAACACTTGTTGGGAGAGGAATTCTTCAGCCTCTACGAACCCTTAAATTCACTCACAAACTTTTCAGCTGCACGTTTGTCTGAGCTGGCTGCCTCACCATGTCTCACAACACTGTGTATGCCACTACGTTTCTTAAACCTCTCAAAGTAGCCTCTGCTGGCTTTAAAATCACTCTCCTCACCACTGGTTCCAGGCATTGTCTTGACAAGATCTGCGTGCAACTTCCTTGCCTTTTCACAAATTATCGCCGTGGAAATACTTTCACCTGCTATGTTTATTGTTTATCCACACCATCAACAACTTCTCAACCTCATCCACTGTTTTCGATCTATTTTTTGTTAACATAACCCCTTTTGCAACATTAGCTTCCTTGATCTCATTTATCTTTGTCAGGATAGTGGCAATAGTAGATTTGTTTTTTTTGTACTTCCTGGCAAGCTCACTCAGACGTCGCCACTCATATTTTTCTACAATCTCTTTCTTCAGTTCGATGGTGGTCCCCCACTCTCTTTACCACAGGGTGCCACTAGGAAGCTTCTTTGGACCCATGGTGACTTATTTCACAGTGACAATCACTGAACCAGCAATAAACATAACAAAAGTATTGTGAATGTTTGAAAGAGCGCGCTGGGTAATGTTCTCTCAAGTGTAAACAACGCTTGACTAGCGTCCTGTCCGCCTCACTGCAGGCGGACAAGTCTGTATGGTTTGCTACACGAGTAAATGTTTGCTACACGGGGAAAAAAAATTTTGGGAAAAAAGCGTTCTTATATGGAGCGTTCGTTAGTCAGGTTCCACTGTATTACTATATAGAAAGCCAAGCATTTCGGGCAAATTAGGTCAGTTTTGTCCCAGGATGTGACCCACACCAGTTGACTAACACCAGGTACCCATTTTACTGATGGGAAAAATAGACAACCGGTGTAAGGAAACACTTCCCAATGTTTCCACCCCTTTGCTGGGAATCGAACCTGGACCCTCACTGTGTGAACGAGAGCTTTTAGCAACCAGGCCATGGGGCCTGATGTTCTACTAAATCTTCTTTCAGCAAAAGGGCGACCAGGGGGTGGCCCCAAAAGAAAAAAAAACTTTTTTTTTTTAAATTTGTAATATATACAGGAGAAGGGAAATAGCCCCTTCTTCCCCATTTTTAAACACCTCTTAAAGATGGCCTCTAACGTATACAAGTAAATTTAGATTTTCTGTCATATAAGGCACTTTTGCCCCCCCCCCCCCAACAAAAAAAAAACTTGGAAAAATCAGTCTGTGCTTTATATGCTCAAGGTAAAAATTTATGGTGCTAGTGAAAGGGTTTTTGATCCAAGGTTTACGCTACCCTCTTGGTACGTACAGGGGCCCCCAACGAACAAAATTCATTCCCGAAGCCTGCTCAACCCTACCCACAATTTACTCCTTAACCCTTTGGGGTGACAGGCCCCTGGGGAAAAGTTCCCGGGGTCGAAAAAAATTTTGGAAAAAAAAATTATTTTTCTTATGAAATGATAGTTTTTTTTTTTGAAACTAAATAGCTAAACAAAAATTTTTTGATCAATACTTACGGGGATATGGAGGATTCAAGTTGACCCAAACGATCCCGGGGGCGGCATCATCGGCGACCCGGGTTTGGCGGGGTTTGTTTTTTTTTAAATTATTTTCTTATGAAATTTAATTTTTTTTTTAAATCTTTTATGGACTGTGGACCAAAAAAATGCTTTTTTTCAAATATTCACTCGCTATTTCTTATAAAATAATGCCAAAAAGTTTGTTATCACGTTTGTTTAAAAAAATATTTACAACAATGTACAATGTACAATTATTTTTTATAACTTTTTTTTAAATATATATATAAAATATTGAGTCACTGCAGATGTTCTAGAAGTTCTGCAGCCGGGGGGCCTGAAACTGGTTCCATCACAATGGTGTTTCACATTCCACACACATAAAACAGTGTCTTTGCGTTGCTGTGGGCGTTTTTTTGTATGTGAAGCATAACACCTCTTCTGAGCCTTTTCTTGCAAGCAGTAGCAGGCAGTTTTGTTGGAAGTGTTCACCCCCAAAGCCTCAGCAGGGGTGGTTGGAAATTTTCGTGGGGGTTTTTCTATTGCAGGTGGTGTTTTTTGGTATTTGGGGATTATTTGCCTGATAACAGACAAACAAAATTCGCCATATGGTGGTTTTTTGTGGTCTTCAACTTTTTAAACATTATAAGCATTGAGCATGGTAATGCCCAGAATGTAAAAAAAAGGTTTTATGTACCACTTATAACTCTTTCAACAAATCACAAACCCAATCTGCATGTCACATTTGTCCACTAAGCGCATATTAGTGTAATCCATCACAGCTGCAGGTTTTAGAATGGGTTCATCAGTCTCTCTATTCCCCCTGCCACTGTCTGCCATTTCTTTGGGGGTGAATTGATGAAAACAGTGTGACATCTCGTTTGTCATGCCACGAAATCCATATATCATTGGCAGAAACCCCCCCACCTCAGTGCCTGCACTGAACCTAGGCATATGCTTACGTTTGCACGACCGCACACTGTCATGTTCACCCCAAAAAAATCACTGAGGGGGGGGCTTGTGTACCAGTTATCAGTATAAATGTATGCCCCTTCCCAAAGATAGGTTCCATCATTGTTTAACCACATCGGGAATCCCAGTTTTCCCTGGTATCTTTCAATGCTTCCAGTGTACACAAAAATATCCAATACTCCCCTGTGCAATCACAAAGCACAAACAACTTTATCCAAAGGTTTCCTCTTGCTTGGTATATACTGTAAAGACAGTCACCTTTGAACAGAATCAGTGCTCGTAATAAAACTTCCTGAAGGGATAAAAATACATATTGAACTTTTTTTAATCGAAACACATTCCTAATCTTATATAACCTGTGGATCTGCCCAGGCCTGGTTTTGCCCGAAAAATGTAACATGCGTGAATGCCTATTCACTGGTATAATATCACTAAAAGCTGGTGTTGCAATCAATCTGTCTGTTAAATATATTTGATACGGTGTTTATAAACATGGGGCATAAGCATTATTGGGAAAAAGAAAAGATACATTTTCCCCAAGTTGTCTCCTTCCACTGGTGTAGACGTGATTTTGGGAAAGAATCGTGTTTGCCAGGGTTGTAAAGGGGTATCTGTTGCTTTCTCTGATAATAATGTCTATCGGGGGTTCGTAAAAGAATAACGGGAAACATTCAGTTCACTGGCATTGTTCCCAAGTGGAAAAAGGGGGCGTAATCCGGGATTTTCATCAAATGATGGGGATTGGGAATAAAATTGTCAGCTTCCTGCCAATCCCAGGTGCGGTCTTGGTGGGTACTGGATATTTACAGGTGGTTGGGGGGTTGTAAAAGTGGAGGTTGGGTTGTGGGGTTGGTGGGTGGGGGGGGGGTTCCCTTTGTTTACTAGCTAGTGGGCGTGGGTGCCAGCATGGTCCACTGCTGGTGCCTCGCGCGCCCACCACCACTCCACTGGGCATGCATTTCTCATACCAATTCAACGCTATCATCATCATTTTCACTATCATTTCCCTTTTAGCCCAGGTTTACCCCAGTTTCTCAAACCCTTTGGGAAAAGAGCATATGGCACACTACCAGAGCAATATCGTCTTTTACGACGCTTCACTGGTGAATTTTCCCTCTTCACCGCTACTGGAACTATTTCGAAGGGCGGGTTCTGCCCTATCAGTATCATCACCATTGCTCCATCTAGTGGGACATTAAAAAATAGGAGTTTCCGCCCGTTCTGGGACAACTGGCCGTGAACAAGACGCCACAGCACCAGAGGTGGACGGCTGTGGGTGTGGGGTTTTCCTCACTTTCCGGTATTTTGGTCACTATTTTCGGTCACAACCCCCTCAAAACCTTTAAAGTCCCCTTCCCCCTTCCCCCATCACTGTTAGAACTGTCACTGATGAATAAAATGTCCCAATTCGCCGGGTAAGGTGTTTCTTGCTGCGAGGCATGGTGGAAAAAGGGGTACTGAAAAGGTGTTCCCACAATGCCCCCTGGGTGCCCGATTTTTTTCCCACGACCTGACCCCGCAGACCCATTTCCCCATCCCCAGGCCACCAGCTGTTTCCCCCTTAATTTTAACCGCTAGAAATTTACGCGTATGTGGGGGCCAACCTGCTCGTAAAAACGTACTAGTACGGCACCGCCCCGAAAAGGGGTTAAAAAAAAGTTAAGTAGGTTAGTCCATTTCAGACCCCTCAAAAATACACTTACAAAAGCACTTACAATATTATACTTAATAATTTTCTTAGGGGGGGTCCACTGTAATTGCCTCCCCTTTCCCTGGCTTTGTGATCCTTTTTGGGGTTTGCGCTCCCTCCTGAACATAATATTCCATGGACACCCATGAGCTTTCCCTTTCCCCCTTTACCTTCAGGTTGAAATCCGGGTAACCCGGGTTTTCCCCGAATCCTTCATAAATGTTGCCCTCCTCGCCCCCAGCAGCTTGTCAAATCCTAAAATTTTCCCAAATTTTTGAAATTTCTTTTTTATCATACTCCCAAAAGCACATCAAATCCCCAAATTTCAACAAAAAGTGTGTGGTATTTTCTTTTTATGAATTTTGCTTTGCACACACCCAACATCATCAAATCCTAAATTTTAACTAAATTTGTCCCCTATATTCTTTACTTCAGATCCCCAACGAGAAGTTGGCATTCTGCATGGAGTTGGTGATGACTTGCGTGCTCCCCGGGTCAAGGCCCAACCTGCTTACAGATGTCATACACTGTTAGATCCTTCCAGAGTAAAGGGTGAATATTAGGTTAAAATAACGCCTAATTTCTCCTTCACCTTTTTCAGATAGTTGCTGCTTGTTAAATAACACCTTAACCTTTCAGGGTCCCGAGGCCAAATTTCAGAGGTGTGCCAGTGTCCCAAATATTTAAAAAAAAAAAAAAACTTATTTTTCTTATGAAATGGGAGAGAAACTTTTCTGAAGGTAATAAAAAAAAAGTATGAAATTTGATGGAAAATTGATGAAATTATGCTCTGGAATTTTGATGTGTCAGCGATATTTAAAATCGGGGTTTTCCCCTTTTACTCCCATTTTAGGCCAATTACATTATTCCAGTTGATGAAATTCTTTAGCTATTTCACTAGTATTACTTCATTCTATCGATTGAGCACAAGAAATTGCCCAGTCAACTGTTTCAACTACAAAATAAAGTAATAAAATTTGGGAATTTAGCCAATTTAACTCAAATTCAAAATATTAATTTGAAAATAGGGGGGGAGAATAAACAATGCAGGCATTCCTGGCGCTAAACTAACATTTTCTCTGTTCATTATTACGTTTTTAGTCTTTACAAATGAATTCCATTTTGATTTTTATTCACATAATGAAGTTTTTTTCAAACCAAAAATGGAAGATTTACTGTTATGCAATATTGTAATAATTGTACAAATAATATCACCACATTTGTGAATGTATTTAGACCCACCAGCTGGGCGTTTTGCGTGTGAGGTCATTTTTTTACTCTTGAACATGGCAAAAAAACATTTCTGCCACTTTGAGCTCAGTTTCAACCATTTCCCAAAACTAAAAAAAAACAAATCATCTCTATTTCTGTAATATATCTTCCCTTCTTTAAATGAGACCAAAAAATTGCAAATACAACTATAAAATAAAAGAAAAAAAACTGCAAAGTCGCTGTTTTAATAAAAAATTACGGTTTGTTTTTTTTTCTCAAAACACTTTTGCTGCGGGGTTTGTTTATTTGGGGCACCTTCCACGTAATGTATTCTCTCATATCTGGCCCAAATTTCCTCTCAGCTTATGGTGAGCTATGCTCATGCGTAGTACGGTTTAGACCCTGAACTCAAGCCTGAACTCGGCACGGACCCGAAGGTTAATTTAGCCCTTTCCCGTCCCCCATGTAGCTGCGCCATTGGGCCAGGGTCCCTCCCAGTGGTGGACCTACATTTTTTTTGCTCTGAAACGTGAACTGTTAGGGGTCGCCCCGGCAATCAACAATGGCTAGCCTACATGATACTTTAATAACTTTTTAAATTTTTTTTTAAAAACCTTCTCAAAAGTAGACCCAAAATTTTTAAGTAATGTGGACTATACTTCTGGGGCCTCCGGGTTAGGGCCCTCCGTAATTAAAAACCTCAAGCTTAAGTTTCATTAATTTCATAGTTGATCTGCCCTGGCCTTGCATAGTTCTACTTCTTGAGCTCAGCACTCAGTGGTGGTTGTTTGGGTCTTTTAGGTATATGGAGAAGATTTGGGGGGCCCCCCGCTGTCCCTTAAAAAAATCCCCTTTAGGGGGGTTCCTTGATGCTGGTGAGGGCTCTTGATCTAGGGAATTTGGGTCTTTCCCGTTCCCCTTTTTTAACCCGGGGTACCTTCCCTCATCATCCCCCCCATCGTTCTCTAATCCCTACGGGTTTAGCTCTCCCCTTTGATTTAAAAATAATAAAAATCCTGCCCCCTGTGTTGCATGATGGGAAATAAAAATAACAGTGTGAAAAGTTTAAAATAATATAGGGGTTTTCGGATGTTTTTTTTGGTTTAATTTGGGTGTTTCTTGGTATTGTTTGATAGGATGGAAAACATACCAGAAACCCATGATTTTGATTGGCTTCAGGACTGCAAGTAGGTTGAAATTCAGCAAATCGGCGGAAATATTAATTTTCCGCTATTCCCAAGGATGGGTAGGGCCTCCCCACGCCCCAGCAGTTTTAAAAGCAAAAAGGGGTTACTAGCACCTTGCTGCCCGACTTTTTTGCCTCTTCGACAAGCATGGCTTACGGAAAAAGGTTCTAACCCCTTCCCCATAAAAGTTTTTTGGCATGTTAAAATTATTAATTATTGACAGTTATTTTTGTGATTATTTATTATTTTTTAAAGTCATGTCATGAAATTGAAATATGCTTTAAAAAAAATCTTAGCAATTTTCTTAATTTTTTTAAAAACAGTGGTACCCCCGTTTGTCAATAATTCGTTCAGAAGGCTGTTCAAATGCCTTCCGGA
>WNWK01046457.1:0-14307 GCA_009830355.1 Cherax destructor
GTAAGGAATGAGACATAAAAAAAAAATATTGGGGAAAAAAGGAACCATAACAAATGTACATCTCAGGAGAATACAATCCAAAAAAAACAAGTTTGACAATACTAATGTTAGGATATTTAAGAATAAAGGGGTTTTTAGAGTTTTTTTAAATGACAAAGAGAAAAAAAAATGAAAAAATTATCATTTATTAATATAAACTGATACAGAAATCTTCAGTTAGTGATTTCTTAAGCAGTTTCAAACTGACTCAAAGTCTTCAGTTTATGGAACGAGTGAATGAGATAGCAAGATACAGGTTAATTGTTTTCAGAAATATAGTGCAACAAGATGAGTGATTCTTTCAATAATAACTCTACCATACATTTTACCAGTACACTCAACAGACTTTTTCCCCCATAATTTTTGCACTCTCTTTTGTCCCCTTTGCCTTTATACAAAGGAACAATACACGCTCTCTGCCAATCCCTAGGAATTACCCTCTTCCATACATTTATTAAAAATAGTACTAACCACTCCAAAACTATATCCCCACCTGCTTTTAACATTTCTATCTTTATCCCATCAACCCCATGCCTTACCCCTTTCATTCTACCCACTGCCTCACGAACTTCCCCCACACTCCAAATGACTCTTCCCACTCCTACAAGATGTTTTTCCCTCCTGCCCTATAAAAACCCCAGCTTCTGTTTTCATCAACATTTAACAACTCATCAAAATATTCCCTCCATCTTCCCGATACTCTAACTCTCCATTTAATAACTCTCCCTCCTATTTTTAACTGTCAAATCCATTTGTTCCCAGGCTTCCTCAACTTATTAATTACTCCAAAATTTTTTCTTATTTTAAACAAAATTTGTTGATAAATCTCACCCATCTCTCATTTGCCCTCTTTTACATTGCTTCACCACTCTCTTAACCCCTTTTTCTCTCCATATCCCTAACTTTTTTCCCTTACTACCCTCTTTACATCATCATTCCACCAATCGCTCTTTTCCCTCCCGCACCCAAAGAATTAAGAGTAAGACAGAAAGCAGGATAGCAGATGAACAAGGGGCTTTAGGAAAGGTGGGGGGTGTGTAGACCAAGTGTTTACAGTGAAACATATGGTGAACAGTATTTGGATAAGGGTAAAGGGGTTTTTTGTGCATTTATGAATTTAAAAGGCGTATGATGGGGGATAGGGGGCAATGTGAGATGTTGCAGGTGTATGGAATAGAGGATTTACCAAAGCAGTAAAGAGTTTTTATGAGGATAGTGAGGCTCAAGTTAGAGGTGTAGGAGGGAAGGGGCCCATTTCCCAGTAAAAGTGGGCCTTAGACAAGGATGTGTGATGTCACCGTGGTTGTTCAGTATATTTATAGATGGGGTTGTAAGAGAAGTGATGCGAGGGTCTTGGCAAGAGGTGTGGGTTAAAAGATAAAAATTAAATACAAAGTGAGTTGCACAGTTCTTTATGCTGATGACACTGTGCTTTTGGGAGATTCTGAAGAGAAGTTGCAGAGGTTGGTGGATGAATTTGGTAGGGTGTGTAAAAGAAGAAAATTGAAAGGAATATAGGAAAGATAAGGTGATGAGGATAACAAAAAGATTAGGTGATGAAAGATTGGGTATCAGATTGGAGGGAGAGAGTATGGAGGAGGTGAATGTATTCAGATATTTGGGGGTGGACTGTCAGCAGATGGGTCTATGAAGGATGAGGTGAATCATAGAATTGATGAGGGAAAAAATGTGAGTGGAGCAATTTGGGGTCTGTGGAGACAAAGAACTTTGTCCATGGAAGTAAAGAAGTGAATGATGAGAGTATAGTTATACCAACACTCTTATATGGGTATGAAGCATGGGTGATGAATGTTGCAATGAGGAGAAGGCTGGAGGCAGTGGAGATGTCATGTCTGAGGTCATGTGTGGGGTGAATATAATGCAGAGAATTCGGAGTTTGGAAATTAGGAGGAGGTGCGGGATTACCCAAAACCTATTATCCAGAGAGCTGAGGAGGAGTTGTTGAGGGGGTTTGACATGTAGAGAGAATGGAACAAGACAATAACTTCGAGTGTATAAATCTGTAGTGGAGGGAAGGCGGGGTAGGGGTCGGCCAGGAAAAGGGTTTGGGGGGAGGGGGAAAGGAAGTTTTGTGTGCGAGGGGGTTCTTCCAGCAAGCATGTGTGAGCGTATTTGATATGAGTGAATGGAGACAAATGGTTTTAATACTTGGCGTGCTGTTGGAGTGTGAGCAAAGTAACATTTATGAAGGGATTCAGGAAACCGGCAGGCCGGACTTGAGTCCTGGAGATGGAAAGTACAGTGTCTGCACTCTGAAGGAGGGGTGTTAATGCTGTAGTTTTATAACTGTAGTGTAAAGTACCCTCTGGCAAGACAGTGATGAGTGAATGATGATGGAAGTTTTCTTTTTGGCCACCCTGCCTTGGTGGGAATTGCCCATGTGTTAATAAAAATAAAAAGATGAGTGAATAATTTTCATCTGTATCGAGTATTATATCATTATTATACACAATACAGAAAGTCCCCAATGTGTTTAAGTTGAGACTTCCTCTATTTTATAATAATTATAGGCCTTATTTCAAATTTAGGGGATAAAAATACAGAGGCCTAAGAGGCAGATTAATAAAACAAGTGAAAGAACATACTCACCAGTTTGGAGGTTGGTCAAGTCTGAGATCTTATGAGGTCATCCATGCACACTAAGTGAGGGGAAGATTTTCTGAGCATGTTTGATGAAGCTTGGGTACATGTCATGGATGTGACCTGCGCCCTACAACAAAAATTGACCAGTATTATGATAGATCATTTACTGACATTCATGTGGCTTAAAATTAAAGCCTTATACAATTTCTGCATATACAGGAAGGCCTTGCATATACAACAGGGCCCCACATATACAGCAGAGCCTCGCATATACAGCAGGGCCCTGCATATCAGCAGGGCCCTGCATGTACAGCAGGGCTCCACATACACAGCATCTATTTTCGGTGTTTCACATTTTCTTGGTTTTGTACTGAGCCATTGGTCCACCCACCAGTGAACATCGCCGGAGGGTGGAACATAATGAACAATGGCTCAATTTGAAGCCAACAAAAATGTGGAATACCGAGAAGAAGGTATGTACTGTATATGAGGGGCCCTGCTGTATAATGTCTACATGCAGAATTACATAGACACTAATCCAATACAAATGTCAATATATCGTGAGACTGATTATCCATACTACAGATGGTCCTTGACATACACAGGTTATGGTCTAATGAACCCACCATAAGTTGAAAGTATCTTAAGTAGAATATATGATCAATTAATAAGTAAAAACATAACCCCTGTAGTAGTAGGTTGTAGGTAGTAGGTTGGTAGTCAGCAACCACCCAGGGAGGTACTACTGTCCTGCCAAGTGAGTGTAAAATGAAAGCCTCTATTTGTTTTACATGATGGTAGGATTGCTGGTGTCTTTTTTCTGTCTCATAAACATGCAAGATTTCAGGTACATCTTGCTACTTCTACTTACACTTAGATCACATTACAAATTCATGTACAAGCATATATATACTCACCCCTCTGGGTTTTCTTCTAATTTTTTACTAGTTCTTGTTCTTATTTCCTTTTATCTCCATGGGGAAGTGGAATAGAATTCTTCCTCCGTAAGCCATGCGTGTCGTAAGAGGCGACTAAAATGCCGGGAGCAAGGGGCTAGTAACCCCTTCTCCTGTATATATTACTAAATGTAAAAGGAGAAACTTTCGTTTTTCCTTTTGGGCCACCCTGCCTCGGTGGGAAACGGCCGACGTGTTGAAAGAAAGAAGATACGATAGAGTGGATAGGGGAGCAATGTGGCAAATGTTGCAAGTGTATGGAATAGGTAGTAAGTTACTGAAGGTTGTAAAGAGTTTTTATGAGGATAGTGAGGCTCAGGTTAGGGTGTAGGAGAAAGGAGATTACTTCCCGGTAAAAGTAGGTCTTAGACAGGGATGTGTAATGTCACCATGGTTGTTTAATATATTTATAGATGGGGTTGTAAAAGAAGTAAATGCTAGGGTGTTGGGGAGAGGGGTGGGATTAAATTATGGGGAATTAAATGCAAAATGGGAGTTGACACAGTTACTTTTTGCTGATGATACTGTGCTTATGGGAGATTCTAAAGAAAAGTTGCAAAGGTTAGTGGACGAGTTTGGGAGGGTGTGTAAAGGTAGAAAGTTGAAAGTGAACATAGATAAGAGTAAGGTGATGAGGGTATCAAACGATTTAAATAAAGAAAAATTGGATATCACATTGGAGAGAGGGATTATGGAAGAAGTAAATGTTTTCAGATATTTGGGAGTGGACGTGTCAGTGGATGGGTTTATGAAGGATAAGGTTAACCATAGAATTGTTGAAGGAAACAAGGTGAGTGGTGCGTTGAGGTATCTGTGGAGACAAAAAACGTTATCCATGGAGGCAAAGCAGGGAATGTACGAAAGTATAGTGGTACCAACACTCTTATATGGGTGTGAAGCATGGGTTGCAAATGCTGCAGCGAGGAGGAGGCTGGAGGCAGTGGAGATGCCCTGTCTAAGGGCAATGTGTGGTGTAAATACTATTATGCAGAAAATTCGGAATGTGGAAATTAGGAGAAGGTGTGGAGTTACTAAAAGTATTTGTCAGAGGGCTGAAGAGGGGTTGTTGAGGTGGTTTGGTCATTTAGAGAGAATGGATCAAAGTAGAATGACTTGGAGAGCGTATAAATCTGTAGGGAAAGGAAGGCAGGGTAGGGGTCATCCTAGAAAAGGTTGGAGGAAGGGGGTAAAGGAGGTTTTGTGGGCGAGGGGCTTGGACTTCCAGCAAGCATGTGTGAGCATGTTAGATAGGAGTGAATGGAGACGAATGGTTTTGGGACCTGACGAGCTGTTGGAGTGTGAGCAGGGTAACATTTTGTGAAGGGATTCAGGGAAACCAGTTAATTGATTTAGTTGGACTTGAGTCCTGGAAATGGGAAGTACAATGCCTGCACTTTAAAGGAGGGGTCTGGGATAGTGACAGCTGGGAGGGACTATTCTCAGCTGTCGTATCTGAGCGCCTCTGCAAAGACAGTGATTATGTATGAGTGTGGTGAAAGTGTTGAATGATGATGAAAGTATTTTCTTTTTGGGGATTTTCTCTCTTTTTGGGTCACCCTGCCTTGGTGGGAGACGGCCGTCTTGTTGAAAAAAAAAAAAAAAAATAACCCATCACTCGATAAATAAATAAATAATTAAGTACTGTAACTATATATCAGTATTGAAAAGTAAATAAATGAATACAAGTTTATCCTATCAATAGGACCCCAATGGAAATAAGTCACTTTGTCTGACTTTTTTGGGTTATCCCGGAGGGTTCTATAAACATATGTTGCTATGTATGATAATCTATGTAACTGTATTTACGTATACCTGAATAAACTTACTTACTTACTTACTTAATAAATGTACAGTACTGAATGTACATTGCTATCGCACCATAGGAAAGTTGAAATATCATAAATTGAACCATCGTAAAGCAAGGAGGACCTGTACATACAGTGGTACCTCGGTTAACGATGGTCCCCAAACTCACCCTTTTATGTAAGTTTATTTTTTTAAATGCTTTTGTAAGTGTATTTTTGGGGGTCTAAAAGGACTAGTCTATTTTACATTATTCCTAATGGGGATTTCTGTAATGCACTTGAACAGCATTCTGAATGAAATAGTTAACTGAGGTACACTATGGTACCCGGTTACATGGTCCCAAACTCACCCTTTATGTAAGTTTATTTTTAAATGCTTTTGTAAGTGTAATTTTGGGGTCTAAAAGGACTAGTCTATTTTACAACTTTTCTAAGGAGATAAATCGTTGGTAATGGCACTTGAACAGCATTCTGAATGAAATATCGAAACCGTACCACTGTATAGGTACAGATTTGGATGGATACTTGTCTGTCTGGTTGGACAAGTTATGGCATTGGAAGAAGATAAAAATTGGTTAAAGGGGTTTAAAGGCTGTCAACTACACTACGGCCATTACGGCTGACATAATCTTTCCGCCCCCAGACAAGAATACTTTAATCCCTAAAATAGGGATAAAAACAATTATTTTTAAACACATCGGCTGTTTCCCACCAAGGCAGGGTGACCTCAAAAAAAGAAGAAACACTTTCACCATCACTCACTTCATCACTCTTGCCAGAGAGGCACTAATACTACAGTTCAAAACTACAGATATCCCTACCCATCCTCTTATTTACCCATTTTCAGGCTGAGTCTTTGACTGTGACATGGGGTAATTACTGAAATGTTAAGAGTGAATACACACTGAATATGTAATAAATTATTACCAGACATCAACTGAAATAAAGAATAGAGAAATATCCTTCAACCCACCTGGATAATGTCACTAATAATAATGTGAAGTTCAACTGGCAAGGATTCAGAATCCAGACAGAACTTACGAAAACTTATGAAAGACTGCTGATAGAGATAATCTGAAAGAGAAAGAAAAGATAATAAAATTTCCAATATCACTCAATCAGATAAAAACATATACAGCGCCTCTTTATGGCGTTCGTCATTTTTGTTGGCTTTCAACTGAGTCGTTGATTATGTTTGGTGCTTTTTACCGCTTTTCTGA
Organism: Cherax destructor; assembly: GCA_009830355.1. Lineage (NCBI taxonomy): Eukaryota > Metazoa > Arthropoda > Malacostraca > Decapoda > Parastacidae > Cherax > Cherax destructor. The sequence continues at coordinate 6,625 of WNWK01046457.1, forward strand.
CGTTTTGCACAATAGCTGTGTAAGGGAAGGTTGACTGGTGCCATATTTTAAGGTAAGTATTGTACTTACCATGTGTCTATTTTAGTTTTTATCCATCTTTTTATACCTAGTTGTATTGAGCACTTAATATACTATAATAGTGTAAACATGCTATCAGGTGAACTCAATAATGACAAAAATGCTCTTTTCCCACCGCCAGTGATTTTTGCTTACCATACAAGAACAGGAACCTAAAAGCAGTACAAACAAGGCCCTCCTGTATCTGAAGGAGTAAATAATTTTTTTAATTCACCGGCCGTATCCCACCGAGGTAGTAAATCATTATGGAGGAATAATGAGAGAGAATAAAATATTAAAATCATCAGTGCGAAGATTGTGATGAGGTGGAAGCTGGTACAGTCAGTTCTCTTGCAAAGGTCCTCTATTTCAAGCAATTTTTCAAATATGAAACTAAAAAAGTGTATAGGGTGGCCTCACTTATAAAGCAGGTTAGGTTCTGGGCTACTGCTGTATTGTATTGTAGTAGGTTCGCCGGTCTTGTCCCAGCCTGAGTCTTTTCCAGGTAGTGACCCGGCATTGGCCCCCCGGGTGGGGGGTCGGGCTACTGCTGTAAAGCAAAAATCTCTGTAAAGTGAAACATATGTTTTTTCACTTTCAAATGCATATAAAAGCCTGATAACATGTCTACACTATCATATATTAACCCTTTGACTGTTTCGGTCATATACAGTCATCCCTTGGTTTTCGCTTGTCCCAGTTTTCGCCGATTTTGGTTTTCGCCGACTTTTTTCAGGGAAAATTTGTCTTAGTTTTCGCCGATTGTTTTAGTTTTTGCCGACCGTATGGGACCTGTCCACTAGTGCCGCGCACATACAAAGGCCGTAGGCCCGCCACCCACGCACCTCCCATGCACATTGTCACGCAGTCTAGCATTGTTTATGCTTGAGTGAACATCACCCCAGGAGTTTATACAAAACATTTATTAACAATTCATTGTTTTTGGCCCTTGATTATTGTGTGTGACTACTAAATAAGCTACCATGGGCCCAAAGAAAGCTCCTAGTGCCAGTTCTTTGGTAAAGAAAGTGAGGAACACCATAGAACTGAAGAAAGAAATAATAGAAAAATATGATAGTGGTGTACGTATTGCCGAGCTCGCCAGGATATACAAAAAACCCATCAACCATCAGTTCCATTGTGGCAAAGAGAAAGGAAATCACAGAAGCTAATGTTGCGAAAGGGGTGAATACGATAACGAAACAGAGATCACAAACAATGGAAAATATGGAGAAATTGTTATTGGTGTGGATAAACCAAAAACTGCTATCGGGTGATAGTGTTGTGCAATCCATCATATGTGAAAAAGCAAGGCTGTTGCATGCCGATCTTGTAAAGAAAATGCCTGGAACCAGTGTTGAGGTTTATGAATTTAAGGCCAGCAAAGGCTGGTTCGAAAACTTCAAGAAGCGAACTGGCATACACAGTGTTGTAAGGCATGGTGAGGGTGCCAGTTCAGATAAAGATGGGGCTGAAAAATTTGTGCGTGTTTAAAGAATATGTAGAGGCAGAAGAATTTAAACCCCAACAAGTGTTTAATTGTGACGAAACAGGCCTCTTTTGGAAGAAAATGCCAAGGAGGACCTACATCACACAGGAGGAAAAGGCAATGTCAGGACACAAGCCTATGAAAGACAGGCTAACTCTTATGTTATGTGGGAACGCTAGTGGGGATTTAAAAGTGAAGCCTTTACTCGTGTATCACTCTGAAAATCCCAGAGTGTTCAGCAAATACAGTGTTGGCAAAGGTAAATTGTGTGTGTTTTGGAAGTCTAATGCTAAGGCATGGGTCACTAGGGAAATTTTCCTGGAATGGTTTAATCAAGTGTTTGGCCCCAGTGTGAAGAAATATCTATTGGAGAATAAATTGCCACTTAAGTGCCTCCTGGTAATGGACAATGCTCCTGGTCATCCTCAAGACTTGGAAGAACAAATGCCTAAGGAATTCAGATTTGTAAAAGTGAAGTTCTTGCCTCCTAACACCACTCCTCTCCTCCAGCCCATGGACCAGCAGGTCATTGCAAACTTTAAAAACTGTACACCAAAGCAATGTTTCAAAGGTGCTTTGATGTAACCTCAGACACTAGATTGACCCTAAAAGAGTTCTGGAAGGGTCACTTGATATCTTCCATTGCATAGGCCTTATAGATAAAGCTTGGCAGGGAGTGACCTCCAGGACGATGAACTCTGCTTGGAGAAAGTTGTGGCCAGATTGTGTACAGAGAGGGATTTTGAAGGGTTTGAAGCTAACCCTGATGAGCCTATGGAAGTTGTGGAAAGTATTGTGGAATTGGGGACTTCTATGGGGTTGGATGTGAATGGAGAGGATGTGGAAGAGTTGGTGGAGGACCACAATGAAGATCTAACCACTGAAGAGCTGCAAGAGCTTGAGCTGCAACAACAACAAAACAGATCTGAGGAAATTGCTTCAGTGGAGGAAGAAAGATGTAAGGTGCCTTCTTCAGAGATTAAGGAGATTTGTGCAATGTGGAGTAGGGTGCAATCATTTGTGGAGGAACATCACCCTGACAAAGATGTTGCAATCCGTGCTGGCTACTTTTACAATGACAATTCCATGTCCCATTTTAGGGACATTTTAAAGAGCCGCCAGATACAGAGCTCTCTGGAGAGATATTTAGTGCCACAGGTGTGCAGTGAATCACAAGCTGGTCCTAGTGGGATTAAAAGACAAAGAAGGGAAGTGACCCCAGATGAGGACTTGGTACCTAGAGTCCTTATGGAGGGGATTCCCTTCCAAAAATTAGGGTTTCTACCCTCTCCCTCCTATCTCTCTTCCATCCAACAACATCAGTCTTCAGTAAGGGTAAGTGCCACATTCATTTCATTCATTTGTGCATGTAAATCTATCTTTAAGGCCCCCAAAAATTTTTTTCCAAACTTCTGGGTTTCTGAAACGGATTAATTGAATTTCCATTATTTCTTATGGGGAAAATAGTTTTGGTTTTCGCCGATTTTGGTTTTAGCCGATCCATCTGGAATGGATTAAAACCGAAAACCGAGGGATGACTGTATATACGTCTTACGAGCCAGTGTTTCGGACGTATATATACTCAAAAATTCTAGCGGCTTCAAATCAAGCGGGAGAAAGCTGGTAGGCCCACATATGAGAGAATGGGTCTGTGTGGTCAGTGTGTGCTGTATAAAAAAAAATCCTGCAGCAGGCAGTGCATAATGAGGAAAAAACTCTGTGTTTTTGGATTAAAATGCCGACTTTGAGGTGTATTTTCATAAAGTATTTATGGTTGTATTCTCTTTTTCATGGTCTCATTTGATAGAATGGAAAACATATTACAGGAATAGAGATGATTTTGATTAGTTTCATGATGAAAACGACCTTGAAATTGAGCTCAAAGTAGCGGAAATGTTCGATTTTTGCCAATGTTCAAGAGTAAACAAATCACGCCACACGTCCAATACACATCAACTGGTGAGTCTAATATTCTTTCACAAGTGCACAGATATTATTTATACCATTTTTACAATAATGCAATAGTCTGCATAACAATAAATCTTCAATTTTTTGTGTGAATAAAAAGTCAAAATAGAAAGCAAGAGTAATATAAGAGGGGCCTAAAGACGTGACTAATGAACAGATAACATCTTATTTTAGTGCCAGAAATGTCTGCATTGTTTATTCTGGACCCTATTTTGAAATTGACATCATTTTTATTTTGCATGAAATTGGCAAAATTGCCAAATTCTGACCACTTTATTGGGTAGTTTAAATCGGTAAATTGGTGGTTTCTTTTACTCAATCGATAGAACAAATGGAGTTCTAAAGAAATAGCTATGAGTTTGGTCAACTGTAACAATGGAATTGTCCGAAAATAGGGCTCAAAGTCAGCGAAATCGCCGATGCGTATATATCGCTGATATTGCTAACTTTGCGAGAGCGTAATTCCGTTAGTTTTCCATCAAATTTCGTACTTTTGGTGTCATTACCACCGGGAAAAGATTCTCTATCATTTCATAAGAAAAAATAATTTTTTTTTTTTTCAAAATTTTGCGACATAGAATGACAGTTTCAGAATGGGGCCTCCAACAGTCAAAGGGTTAAATGAACTATAGAGCCAGGCCTAAAAAATTAATATACAGAACACACATTACTTATCTTAAAATATTTTAGCCCTTAGCTTATAGTGAATGGTGAATATATTTATTGTAGCAAGTCTGAATAAATGAAAAATGGCTAGAATTGAAAACGGCTGCATTAGCAAAACACTGTAAAGCAAAGTGCTGTAAAGTGGGACCTGCCAGTACTGAAAATTTAATGTCATGTACTATTAGGGCCTTTCCACACACTATTAAATTTATGATGTACTTTTTCAACCACAAATATGAAAAACAGTGCCGTGTAGAGGAGGTTCATAAGAGAGCTGACTGTAACTGGCTACAGAAGTGTTAGTTATTGTTAATCATGGCATGACACTCTCTAGCCTCCACTAATGACATTACTGTACATGCCGTTACCCTCTATTAGTCCATTATATTCACACTTTACTGTAAATCATAGGCACTTCAAGCAGGAAGAAGCTTTATTTTACATTTCACCCACTTGCTAAAGCCCCACCAGGTGAAATGTTGTATAATAAAGCTCCACAGTGAGTGCTATGTTGTAAACTAAAGCTTCACTGTGGGTTGAACACTGAATAATATAGCTCCACCATGGGTGAAACGTATAATAAAGCTCCACCATGGGTGAAACGTATAATAAAGTTCCACCATGGGTGAAACGTATAATAAAGCTCCACAATGGGTGAAACGTATAATAAAGCTCCACCATGGGTGAAACGTATAATAAAGCTCCACCATGGGTGAAACATATTATAAAGCTCTACCATGGGTGAAACGTATAATAAAGCTCCACCATGGGTGAAACGTATAATAAAGCTCCACCATGGGTGAAACGTATAATAAAGCTCCACCATGGGTGAAAAGGCCGGGTCACCATTTGGAGAAGACCCGGGCCGGACATACCGGCGAACCAACAACAACATGGGTGAAACGTATAATAAAGCTCCACCATGGGTGAAATGTATAATAAAGCTCCACCATGGGTGAAATGTATAATAAAGCTCCATCATGGATGAAACGTATCATAAAGCTCCACCATGGGTGAAACGTATAATAAAGCTCCATCATGGGTGAAACATATAATAAAGCTCCACCATGGGTGAAACGTATAATAAAGCTCCACCATGGGTGAAACATATAATAAAGCTCCATCATGGGTGAAACGTATAATAAAGCTCCACCATGGGTGAAACGTATAATAAAGCTCCACAATGGGTGAAACGTATAATAAAGCTCCACCATGGGTGAAACGTATAATAAAGCTCCACCATGGGTGAAACATATAATAAAGCTCTACCATGGGTGAAACGTATAATAAAGCTCCACCATGGGTGAAACGTATAATAAAGCTCCACCATGGGTGAAACGTATAATAAAGCTCCACCATGGGTGAAAAGGCCGGGTCACCATTTGGAAAAGACCCGGGCCGGACATACCGGCGAACCAACAACAACATGGGTGAAACGTATAATAAAGCTCCACCATGGGTGAAATGTATAATAAAGCTCCACCATGGGTGAAATGTATAATAAAGCTCCATCATGGATGAAACGTATCATAAAGCTCCACCATGGGTGAAACGTATAATAAAGCTCCATCATATGTGAAACATATAATAAAGCTCCACCATGGGTGAAACGTATAATAAAGCTCCACCATGGGTGAAACATATAATAAAGCTCCATCATGGGTGAAACGTATAATAAAGCTCCACCATGGGTGAAACGTATAATAAAGCTCCAAAATGGGTGAAACGTATAATATTTACAAAGTATTATTTTAATAAAACACAAACTTACAATAAGTTCCTCAAGTCAGTTTCTGTTAGGCTATATTCGACTTCATGCTACCAGCACCAACAGTCTGATTGACTGGGCAATCACCCAGGAAGCCTAGTGTGGATCTAGCATGCAGGGGTAACAACCCCTGGTTAGACAAGGTAAGGTTTGTCAGGACACAGGACAAGTGTTTTATATGATGATTCACAGCTGGAGCTTTTGGTCATCTGACCGAGGCCTTCTGCTGGCTTTTAAAAATGATGGTTATGATAAGTATTTTATGCGACCCCTGGAAGCCACAATAGGTAGAAACCACGTAACACTTACTGTCCAATCCGTTTTCCTTCGCTAGTTCTTTAACACATTCATTAGCATAGAAACGGTTGAGGATGCGCATGATGTCTTCTTTCTTCAGCGGTCCAGCCATTTCTTCTCCTACATTAATTTCATCTTGCCTTGCCTACAAATAAATTTTTAATTTTTAATCTGAATGAAGTAAATATTGCATATAACAATAGGCAGTCTTAAATTATCAATGTGACCAAAATATATTATTTTTTTTTTTTTTTTTTGCTGATCAGCCAGGCTGTGGTGCCTTGGACTGTGTGCTGCTTGCATATTATTCTTTTTTAACAGATTGGCCGTCTCCCACCAAGGTAGGGTGACCTGAAAAAAGAAACACCATGACCATCATTCTCACTATCACAGTCTTGCCAGAGGCGCACAGATACCTCAGTTTAGACGTCTGTCCAAACAGCAAAGATCTCTAGCCCCTCCTTTATGTACATAAAAAAAAAAAAATGCAACACAGAGCCTTGGGGCCCATTACCCCTGGCAACCCTAGATCAACTACCCGTTTTGATCTCATGTTAAATACACTACAAAATGCAAGCAATATATACAAAAATACTGTGGATAGAATGAATAGTATTTGAATACGTATACAGTGGACCCCTGAGTTACGAACACCCCGGAAATTGTACAACTATGTAAGTATAATATTGTAAGTGCTTTTGTAAGTGTATTTTTTGGGGTCTGAAATGGACTAACCTACTTGACATTATTTCTTAAGGGAGTAAATTCATTCGATAATGGCACTTGAGCAGGCTTCTGGAATGAATTTTGTTCGTTACTCGGGGGTCCACTGTACTGTGTTTAATACACGTATGTTAAATTTGTACATCTCATTCAGCACAAGAAGTCATTGAGGTTCCATCAAATACAAATAATTTATATTTTTCCTGCAGTATACAAATAATGTAATTTACATGTAATAACATATTGTTAAGCTCAAAAAGGCACTATCATGCAGTGTATTCTGGAAGACATACTACCATCTAGTATCCACTTCTCCACGAATACATACAAATCATCATTGTATACAATATCAACGTTTTTTTTTTAACACGTCGGCCATCTCCCACCAAGGCAGGGTGACCCAAAAATAAACACTTTCACCATCATTCACACGTAATCAGTGTCTTTGCAGAAGCACTCAGATACAACAGTTTAGATGTCACTCCAAACAGCTAATATTCCACCTCCAGGACTCAAGTCCAGCTAACCGGTTTCCCTGAATCCATTAACAAAATATTACCCTGTTCACACTCCAACAGCTCGTCAGGTCCCCAAAACCGTTTGTCTCCCTTCACTCCTATCTAACAAGCTCACACATGCCTGCTGCATGTCCCAGCCTCTTTCACACAAAACCTCCTTTACCCCTCCCTCCATCCTTTCCTAGGATGGCCCCTAC
>WNWK01046458.1:0-14307 GCA_009830355.1 Cherax destructor
GGTTTTAAATTTTTTTGCATGGGTTGATGTAGAGTTGGCTGGGATTATGGGATATGGGGGCCCCCTTTTCTTGAGTCATACAGTGAGTGAAATATTCACTTGTCGGAAAGAGAGGTATATTAATCTAGTAGTGAAAGCAAGTTCCGTGCTGACTTATCTGTAACTCCTCACGACAAGAGTTCCACCTGAACCCTTTTTTTCCCCACCCGTCTGCTGAACACTTGCTCTCTGCCTGTCTCTGGGAAGAGCCCCATTATTGAGTGTGTGAGAGATTCTAAGGTGGTACAAGAGAGTCTCTTGAACCTGTAAAAAAATGAGAGTTGTTTAGAAGAAACCAAGAGACATGAGGGCAGTGGCCTGGCTGCTCCTGGTGTGGGTCTTCATTGTTCACGTCACCAAAACTGTCGTCAATGAACAACGGTGGGATAGAGACGTTCTTAATGATAAAGCAAGTATGTTTTTCTTTTTTCTATAAGAACTTTTTCATAATCTCATAGGTGATTTGCGAGATAAGACGAAATTTTTAGAAATACGGTGCCCCTACCCGCTTCTCCTTTGATAGCATGGAGGGTCATTCTAAAAATAAGTTAGACTTGAAGGGGGCAGCCCGGCATGCTAACTAAAAACTGAGAACACTCGTCGTGGTGTGGTGTCTGGGGAAAATTTATCTTGTCAATTCCTATTATGTTCAGGTTTGTTCTGCACATAATAAGAAAAGATACTTTACATACTAATCGTAGTCAGTGTGAGATGATTATAAAGTTTTATTGAAAACCTAATCACACTTCCTTTCTTCACAACAGTCTACGTGAGTTTGTTCATATTTCCCTTAAATGAAAATAAACATTTGTGTATTTTATGAAACACAAAAATAAAATTCCATATTTGAAATACTTGGCCACGATTTCATCGGAACACATTTTAAAAATTCATTTTTATTATTTATGTTATTGGTAATTTTGAGATGGTAATTCTCAAGTGATAGCAACTGCAGCTATGGGGGAAAAAAACCCTTTTGAGGGTGATGAACACTTGCTGGAATGCTTGACAATATCCTCATTGCACTACTGAAGTCCCCCAGTTCAAGCTGACACATTTCAGTAGCTTATATGAACCCCATCATGTGGGGATGGAATATGATAAGGAAACAGCTAATTTTTGTTTCTACTATGTATAAAATCATAAAAAATAAATGATCAGCACACTGCAGATGTATCTAAATTTAAACAAAATTGATGACAAGGAAGTTTCTCCAAACAACAAATCTATTTTCCCAAAAAATGAAAAATAAAAATAAATTATTTAATTTCTCACTATTGCTGGTAAATCATTGTTTATAAATGATATTTCTTGTTGACATAAATTTACAATGACACTACATAAATGTCCCTCCCCTTAATTGTACTCATCTAATTGTACTCCCCTAATTGTGGTTGCAGGAGACGAGACTCAGCTCCTGGCCCCACCTTTTGCTGTCCGTTACTGGGTCTCTGCTCTCCTTGCTCCATGAGCTTTATCATCCCTTTGTCTTAAAACTATGTATGGTTCCCGCCCCCACTATATCTTTCCCAGACTATTCCACTTCCTAACTAGTCTATGGCTGAAGAAATGCTTCCTAACACCCCTTTTAACTCATCTGAGTCTTCAGCTTCCAGTTGTGTCCCCTTGTTTCTTTTTCCCTTCTCTGGAACATCCTGTCCCTGTCTACCTTGTCGTTTCCCCCGCAGTATTTTGTATGTCGTTATCATGTTCCTCTAACCCTTCTGTCTTCCAGTGTTGTTAGTTCTATTTCCCTCAACCTTTCTTCATATGGCTTTCCCCCCTGAGCTGTGGAACTAGCCTTGTCGCAAACCTTGACTTTCTCTAATTTTTGACGTGCTTGACTAGGTGTGGGTTCCAGACTGGTGCTGCATACTCTAGTATGGGCCTGACGTACACGGTGTACAGTGTCTTAAACGATTCCTTGTTAAGGTAACGGAACGCTAATCTTAGGTTTGCCAATCGCCCTTTTGTTTCCGCGGTTATCTAATATGCACAACATTTGGGGGGTTTTGGGTTTAAAACCTTTTTCATTTTTTTTACCAAATTGTATCTTGTATCATGTCTACCTTTATGTATCATTTACCATGTTAAAAAAAATATTTTTTTGTGTTTAAAAATGTTGGGTTTTAAAGGTCTTTTCCTTTATGGGGTTTTTTTTTTTCCCCCTACCGGACCGCCCCATTTTTTTCCCTTTTGATCCTCAGGCTTTGGTGGGGAAAAAATTTAAAACCCCTTGCTAGACCAGATTAAAAAATTTTCCGGTCTTTTTAAATTGGGTTTTCCCCCCGATGGTTTTAAAATTTTTCCCTCATCTGCCACCACCTGAGTCATCCGTCTGTCATGTCATTCTTTCCAAGAATAGCATGGTCATAGGACTGCCCCCCGGGTAAACCCTCGTCCCCGTCGCCCACTGTTCCTCATCATGCACCATGACCCGTTTTTTCCTCCCGGGTATTTCCCGATCTATTCCCGTCCCCCTTTCCCGTTATAAACCTTGGTCCTCCAACTTTTTCTTCTCATATGAGGAACTGTGTCGGGGGCCCTTTCCCGGCCCCGGAAAATCAGTCAACCCCCCCCTTCTCTCTTTTCCCCCCTTTTTACTTTATCTAAAACTCCCAGGTTTGTTCACGGGGTTTCCCCTTTTAAAACCGTTGCCGGTTTTTTTTTACCCCTTTTTTGCTCCCGATGCCCCCCTTTTTTTTCCCTTTTGATTTTTTTTAAAACTTTGCACACAAACCGTAAGAGCCTGGTCTTTGGTTGTCCTCTTTTCTGTCCCCTTTTTTTAAAAATGGGGACTCGTTTGGGCCCTTTTTTTCCCTATCTGGTGCTGAGTTTCTGGGGTGTGTTGTATTATGGTAAGTGGGGGACACTCCCGAACCTCAGCCCCCTTCCCGAAGGCCCCCGGGAAGATTTGTGGACCCCTCCCTTTGGGTATCAAGGTTACTATCTGTTCTTTTAGTGGTGTGTTGCCCCCCCGCACTTGATACATCCCTTGTTGGTGACCAACTCGTCCTGTCTACCCAGCTGCCTTCCTGCCTCCGGAAACTTCCAAACCTCGAGTTGAGCTCCTCACATACCTCTTGATCATTACTTGTGAGTTCCCATCCTCTCTCCTCAGCTTTATCACCTGGTCCTTGACTGTTGTTTTCCTTCTGATGTGACTGTACATCAGTTTCGGATCAGACTTGATTTTCGATGCTATGTCATTTTCGTACTGTTCCTGGGCCTCCCTCCGTACCTGTGCATACTCGTTTCTAGCTCTTCGACTAATCTCTTTGTTTACTTGGGTTCTATTCCTTCTTCCTTTTCCAGTCTTTGACACTCTGAGCCTTCGCCTCCTGCCTTGGGTAAACCAGGGGCTCTTTCTGGTCTTCCCATTTAATCTTTTTCCTTTGGGTATAAACCGTTCTTCTGCCTCCTTGCACTTTGCCACTATGTATTACATCATTTATTTACTGACTGTCCTTCCATTTCCCTTTCCCACAGAACCTCCTGCAGGAAATTCCTCATACCCGTGTAGTTCCCTCTTTTAAAGTCTGGTTTGTCTCTTTCAGCACCGTTTTTCCTCTCCACCTGTAGCTCTACAATGTACTCAAAGCTCAGCACCATATGGTCGCTGGCTCCCAGGGGGCTCTCGTGTGTTATGTTCTCGATGTCTGAGCTGTTCAGGGTGAATACATGGTCCAGCCTTGCTGGTTCGTCCTATCCTCTCTCTCTGGTCGTGTCTCTGACATGTTGGGCATCAGGTTTTCCATTACCACGTCCATCATCTTGGCCTCCAAGTTTCTGGACCTCCACGTGGTTCTTGGTTCTCCCAGTCGATCTCCCTGTGGTTGAAATCGCCCATGACCAGTAACTTCGCTCTGATGGTAAATAGATCTTCCTGAAGTCTAGCTGGAGAGTATTTCGAGGGTCAACGCTTCCCGAGGCCCGAATCCGGATTAGGCTTCCTGGTTAATGACTTGATCAACCAGGCTTTGGTACTATCCCTTCTCCATCCTTCTCTAGGTATCCCTCCCACTCCATCCTTCTCTAGGTATCCCTCCCATCTATCCCTCTTACCCTTAGGTATCCTCCAATTCCATCCTCACTAGGCATCCATCCCCCGTTCCTCGCAGGGATACCTACTGCGAGGAACGGAGTGGGATGGATGCCACCTCCCCAGAGTGTCCACCATTGCTCTGTTGTTCTCGTCATATTCCTCTCTGGCCTCTTGCAGTGGGTTATACATTACTGCAATGACTCTTGTGCCCCCAGACTGGTTGGTACCTACTTTAAAGTCCCTTTCTCCACACACTTCCAATCCTTCCTTTTCCTTGAATCTCCAATCGTTCCTTACGTACAGTGCGACCCTCCTCCTCCCCTGCTCCTTCTATCTTTCCTCAGGATCTGATATCCCTGTGGGAAGATTGCGTCTGTTTTGCTGTTCTGTTCTGTTCTGTGGCAGCTATGATGGCTTGGGACGTTTCACCTATTCTTTCATTCCACTCTTCATACTTATTCGTGATTCCATCCGCATTTGTGTACCAAACCTTCAGCCTCGTTTCCAATACTGTGGCCCGGGGGGGGATCTTGGTGGGTCGGGGGATGTGGGCAGGGTTTCCATAGGGGATTGCTGCATGGGTGGGGGTTGTATTGTTGGAGTGTGGGTTGGTGGGGTGGGGTTTGTGATATAGTGGGTAGTTGTGATGGTGGGTTTGGGTTGCTGGGTGGGTATTGGTTTGGAAATAGGGTAGTTAATGAGTGGAACAGTCTGCCTAGTATGGTTATTGAAGCAAGGACCTTGTGTATTTCAAATTAAGGTTGGATAAATTCAGAGTGAGAGGGGTTGGATTTGAAATTCACAATAAATAAATATATTTTTCGTTATGTTACAAATATTTTGGGAAATTAATTGCTAACAAATTTTCACTTTCTTATATGGCATGAGGTTGCTATTTAAGCCAAAATCAAAATTTTACCTAATCGCACGACATATAATATATATATATATATATATATATATATATATATATATATATATATATATATATATATGTGTGTGTATATTTAGCCATTAATTCTATCGTGTAGTGCATTAACTGTTTTAAAACTTGAAATCCAAGAAATCGACATTCGTGACACTAAACATAACCATAATTTGAGGTGATGTGTTGGCCTTTTAATGGTGTACAGAAGGTGTTGTTATGAAGTGTAACACAGCGGGTGTGGATCTGTAGTGACTGAATGGTAGCTGAATATTGTTCAGGAGTTCCTGGCTGATGTTGAAAGAGGTGAGACAGTGTTTGTGTGTGTGTGTGTGTGTGTGTGTGAGGAGGGATGGATAAGACCTGAAGTAACTGACAGTGTTCACTGTTGTGCAGGAGTTGCAGGCAGGAGGTGAGGGTGTGAGGTGCAACACTGGAGGAGGACAGTGTGTGAGGATCCAGGCTGACTGTCTCACTTACCTCACTAACTACAATGACTGTCCTCGTGGCTCCAGCTGTTGTCTCAGTAAGTATAATCTTCTCTGAGAGATTAAACTTTGATTATAATCTTGATATACAATAAGAACATAAGAACATATACAATTATTTACATAAGTAAGACACATGTGCAACAACTGTGTATCTTTATATCGGAAAGTTTCGCTTGCACAGTAGGCTTCTGTCGAAGATAGACGAGAGAGCAGAAGCAGTGGATAGATAATGATGATGTGATGGGTCCATCAACCTTGAAGAAGTAATTTTGAGGTGTTCAGACCCTCAACCTGAAGAGGTGTTCAGCTACATATTTCTGAAGTGTGAGACTGAAACACGAGGCTAGAGCCTTTTATACTGTTGGAGGTGAAGCATGGACAATCTGGATAAAGTCATAGGAGGCGGGTCCTACTAGTATAAGTAAGAACGTAATAAAGATTCCCATATGTTGCACAAGTGTTCTTTAGCACAGAAGTATAACCTAACCATTTTAAATACCCAAGTCATTTGGTGCCTTTTTCATTTGTATTTCTTCATATTTGTCGAATGTGTAAAAAATGTGCATCTTGCATAGCTGGTATTATCACCTGTAATTACCACAGGTAATGGATCACTTGAATCATCACTCGCTGACAGCAGAAGGAGAGCAAGTGAGGGTGGAGCACCAGAGAACCATGACACAGGTAGACAAGAACACAACAATAACAAAGAACAACATCAGACGATGTATTACTGGAAACACCGTGAAGTAAATCAAAGTAAGAGAAAGAGGAAGAAAGTAACAAAGAAGAAAGACAGAGATGCTGTCAGTGGACAACCCAGCAGTGGTAAAGATGTTCAAGACGCAGTAAGGATTAGCAACAAAAAAAGAAGAAAGCAAATATTTACCAAACAACATTATATGAATGTAAACAATAACAACAAAGAAAAACAAATCTATAAAAATAAACAAATTAAGAAAGAAAACAAGGCAAATGAACAGAATAAAAACCCTGATAGAAACGAAAATATGAGAAAGGATAAAAAAATAATGAAGAGAAACAATCACAAACATGGCAGGAAGATGATAATGAAGAGTCAGAAGGAAAGTTTGAAGAAACATCGCAATAAAAAAAGAAAACCTGAATATAAAACAAATGACAACCAAAAGCGCCGCAAAATTTTTCAAGACGAAAATCGAAAACGACATAATAAAACACACAAAATATACAACAAGAATGAAGAACAAAGAAAAATGGGAAAGGACAAAGGAATGAAGAGGACAAAGAGAAGAAAGAAACTGACTGAAAATATATCCCACAGAGGAATGGATAAAAGTAGGAGAGACAGAGGAAAGAGGAGAAATAAAGCACCCAAGGAAATAAACAAAGTAAACATAAACAAAGAACAGGAAACCAATAAAAGTCATAAAATAACTGATAAGAAGAAGATGAGGGAAATTCGTGTAAGAAATAAAAGCCAGAAAGTAAATAAAGAAGACAAGAGTTACAACGGACAGAGAATAAATAAAAACAGCAAAAAGATAAACATGAAGACAAACAAAAATGTGATAAATAACAAACCGTACAGAAGAATAGGCAAAGGTAGAAGAAAATATAAAGAAACAGAGAAGAACGACACATACAAAGGACAACCGCAGAGAAGAAGAGGAAATAAAACATTGAAAACCAACAGAAAAAACAAGAAGAACAATAAACGGAAGAAGAAAAGCGGGAGAGAAAACAACGCAAGAAAGATGAAGAATGAAAAGAATACAAGAAAGACTAAAAAGAAGAAAAGGAAAAATAAGAGGAAGATTAGCAATTATAAGATAAAGAATTTGAGAAAGAAAAACAAAAATCAAAGCAACAAGAATAAGAAAAAATATAAGAAAGAAGGAAAAAAGAAGGTAGGAAGAACATCCAAGAATAAGAAGCATAATAGAAAGATAGTTAGCAGAGTAATGAAGAATAAAAAAGGAGGAACACAGAAGGTTAGTGAAATATTCAAGAATAAGAAAGAATGGAAAAAGAAGAGTGAGAAACAATTCAAGAAGAAGAAGCAGACTGGCAATAAATCCAAGATAAAGAAGATTGGCAGAAAATCTAAGAATATGAAGGATGGAAAACAGCAAGTTAAAAGAAAATCCAGGAATAAGAAGAAAGAAAAACAGGAAGTTGATAAAAAATCAAAAAAAGAGAATATTGGAAGAAAATCCAAGAGCAAGAAGAGAGGAAAGAAGAAAGTTAACAAAAAAATAAGGATTACGAAAACAGGGAAGAAAAAGATAAGAAAAAATTCTCGGAATAAGAATAGAGGGAAAGAGAATAAAGGTAAGAAAGCTGGGAATAAGAAGAGTGGCAGTAAATCCAAGAATATAAAGATAGGCAGTAAATCCAAGAATATGAAGATAGGCAGTAAATCCAACAAGAAGACTGGTAGTAAATATAAGAATAAGAAGATTGGTAGTAAATATAGGAATAAGAACGTTGGAAGAAAATCTAAAAATAATACTAGCAATAAATATATGAATAAAAAGACTGGCAATAAATCCAAGAATAAGAAGGGTGGCAGTAAATTCAGGAAAAATAAGGATACAAAACAAGTTAGAAAGAAGTTTAAGAATAAGAAGAGAAGGAAGCAGAAATCCAGGAAAAATAAGGAAAGGAAACATGTTAGAAGGAAGACTAAGAATAATAAGGGAAAGAAGCAGAAATTCAGGAAAAATAAGGAAAGGAAACATGTTAGAAGGAAGACTAAGAATAAGAAGGGAAAGAAGCAGAAATCCAGGAAATATAAGGAAAGGAAACATGTTAGAAGGAAGACTAAGAATAAGAAGGGAAAGAAGCAGAAATTCAGGAAAAATAAGGAAAGGAAACATGTTAGAAGGAAGACTAAGAATAAGAAGGGAAAGAAGCAGAAATTCAGGAAAAATAAGGAAAGGAAACATGTTAGAAGGAAGACTAAGAATAAGAAGGGAAAGAAGCAGAAATCCAGGAAATATAAGGAAAGGAAACATGTTAGAAGGAAGACTAAGAATAAGAAGGGAAAGAAGCAGAAATCCAGGAAAAATAAGGAAAGGAAACATGTTAGAAGGAAGACTAAGAATAAGAAGGGAAAGAAGCAGAAATCCAGGAAAAAGAAGGTTGACAGAAAATCCAAGAAGGGACAATATGTGGAGGACCCTTGCAAGAAGCTTGTGCAAGATTGCAAGAGCTTTGGTGGTCGTTGTGTCGGTCCAGATAAGAAATGTTCAACTGCACACGAGACTTACACCAGAGGCTCCTGTCAGCCTTGCAAATGTTGCAAACATCGTGAGTCATCTCTCCTTCTATTATATACTTTGTCAGGTATCCTAAATATTCATTGGTTATTTTGTTGCTGACCCAAAGTATTTTTTATGTTGCTGATTCATAAAGTATTTTGCTATTTATGTTGCTTATTTTGCTAATTTTTGCTCTTTGTTTTGCTTATTTTGCTTATTTTTGCTATTTGTTTTGCTTATTTTGCTTTAGTTTTTACTGTAAGCACTAACACTTCTCTTTAAATATTCCTCATTTCTAATTATTAATAAATTACGAAAATATTATAATAATGAGACAATGGAAAAAATGCAAATTTACTTATAAAAAAAGTTGTAGACAATTTATTTCGAGGTCATTTAAAGAGTCAGAATATTACTACAAGAGAGTTTAAACTCTTACGGTGACTACTTTAAAGAGTCAGAATATTACTACAAGAGAGTTTAAACTCTTGCGGTGACTACTCTAAAGAGTCAGAATATTACTACAAGAGAGTTTAAACTCTTGCGGTGACTACTTTAAAGAGTCAGAATATTACTACAAGAGAGTTTAAACTCTTACGGTGACTACTTTGAATGACCTCGGTAACTAACATCATGACAGGCCTTTAACTGAAAAAAATATTAAATCATGTATAAAACTTGTCAGAATGCAAGAACAAGAAGAAGTGCAAGAAGCGTGGAGGGACGTGCAAGAAGACGTGTTCGGCGAGTGAGAGCGAGTTATTGAAAGGTTGTAAAGGAAAGAAGTGCAAGTGTTGTGTGGAGGGCTACAGTAAAGGTAGGAACCACACCAGGTGTTGTCTGTGGTGCATACAAGTGTGCTCTAAATTCTGAATATAAAACACCTACACTAGCATGCAACAATGCACTTAAACACACACAAACACACGCACACTCACACACACACACACACACACACACACACACACACACACACAACACGGTTTCAGGGACGGGAAATCCTGTGTCACAAACCTACTGAAGTTCTATGACAGGGTGACAGCAGTAAGACAAGAGAGAGAGGGGTGGGTAGATTGCATATTCTTGGACTGTAAGAAGGCGTTTGACACAGTCCCACACAAGAGATTAGTGCAGAAGCTGGAGGACCAGGCAGGGATAACAGGGAAGGCACTACAATGGATCAGGGAATACCTGTCAGGAAGACAGCAGCGAGTCATGGTCCGTGGCGAGGTGTCAGAGTGGGCGCCGGTGACGAATGGGGTTCCACAAGGGTCAGTCCTAGGACCGGTGCTGTTTCTGGTGTTTGTGAACGACATGACGGAGGGAATAGACTCCGAAGTGTCCCTGTTTGCAGATGATGTGAAGTTGATGAGAAGAATTCAATCGGAAGAGGACCAGGCAGAACTACAAAGGGATCTGGACAGGCTGCAAGCCTGGTCCAGCATTTGGCTCCTGGAGTTCAAACCAACCAAGTGCAAAGTCATGAAGATTGGGGAAGGGCAAAGAAGACCGCAGACGGAGTACAGTCTAGGGGGCCAGAGACTACAAACCTCAATCAAGGAAAAGATCTTGGGGTGGATAACACCAGGCACATCTCCTGAGGCGCACATCAACCAAATAACTGCTGCAGCATACGGGCGCCTAGCAAACCTAAGAACAGCATTCCGACATATTAATAAAGAATCGTTCAGGACCCTGTACACTGTGTACGTTAGGCCCATACTGGAGTATGCAGCACCAGTTTGGAACCCACATTTATCCAAGCACGTAAAGAAGCTAGAGAAAGTGCAAAGGTTTGCAACAAGACTAGTCCCGGAGCTAAGGGGTATGTCCTACGAGGAGAGGTTAAGGGAAATCGACCTGACGACACTGGAGGACAGGAGAGATAGGGGGGACATGATAACGACATATAAAATACTGAGAGGAATTGACAAGGTTGACAGAGACAGAATGTTCCAAAGATGGGACACAGCAACAAGGGGACACAGTTGGAAGTTGAAGACTCAGATGAATCACAGGGATGTTAGGAAGTATTTCTTCAGTCACAGAGTAGTCGGGAAGTGGAATAGCTTGGGAAGCGATGTAGTGGAGGCAGGTTCTATACACAGCTTTAAGAAGAGGTATGATAAAACTCATGGCGCAGGGAGAGTTACCCAGTAGCGGCCAGTGAAGAGGCGGGGCCAAGAGCTATGTCTCGACCCCTGCAACCACAACTACACACACACCACACACACACACACACACACACACACACACACACACACACACACACACACACACACACACACAAAAACACACACCTATTAAACCTCTTACACAGGCGTTCAGGCGGAACATTCAGTGTTTCCACACCACCTCACACATATACATACAAGGCCTAGTGTCAAATCGACATGTGCCTAGACAAATGGTAACAACAACTAACAGTTCCACCGTGGCCTAGTGGTAAAGCCGCTTCGCATGGAGGGCCGGTTCAATTCCCGGTGGGGCAGAAACATTTCGAAGTGTTTCCTTACACACACACACATACATACAACAGGCCTAGTGTCTAATCGACATGTGCCTAGGACAAAATGGTAACTAACTAACTAACACAAGAGATTAGTGCATAAGCTGGAGGACCAGGCAGGCATAACAGGGAAGGCACTGCAATGGATCAAGGAATACCTGTCAGGAAGACATCAGCAAGTCATGATACGTGACGAGGTGTCAGAGTGGGCACCTGTAAGGGATCTGGAGCATACTAATCCAAGCCAGTAAAGATACTTATCTTAGGTGACGGCTCAACATCCCCGCAGCCACTCCCGGGTCGTTCTTCCAGTTGTCTATGCTCCAGCCCTGGGCTGTGGGAATTCAAGTTATGAGTAAACATAAGTACATAATTGCCCAAAGGAGAATATATTTCAGCATTACACTTGAACTTAATGCTGAATGAAAACTTACTTGTTTGGGCTCAATGGTCCGTGGATAATGGGGTATTGGTAAATCTAGACAGGAAACGCCCGAACTATCTACTGCAGCCGACCTAACTAGGTGCGTAACTGACTAGACTTACCTGGGTATTTGTATCTGACCCGAAAGCTTTTTCCCTTCTTGTGGTAGAGAAAATGTTGAGATTGTCACCGAGAAACAAAAGTGCGCTCATCACTAATGTTCTTTGTCTGTTCTCCCTGCGTGAAACACATTTCCCCTTCTGTTCCTTATAGCAATCAACCCTGTGTAGCATCCTCAGCCCTTGCTTTGCCATCCTTACAAAGTTTGCTGAATTCAGCGTCATTGCTCTTCCTTGCTAATCACTGCAACAATATTCAATACAAGATAGCAGATTTCTCAGCTTGAGACTTATCCAGTGTTTTACGATAACCTCAACTTGTAAATAAAGTGATGCAGTGTTTTCCTGTAATTTTCTCTCTACGGGAAAGAGTCGTTTTCCCATTTCACTTTCACTCGTAGTACACTAACACTACTCCACAGAGGTGGCGTGTCTGTGACTGGTACACCCTGGTACTACATCTGCTTCAAATTAAACTGTTGATCAATAAGCAAGACGCTGATACCCCCTTTCTGGAGAAATTTTCTCCACACTTGGGGGTGGGCAAAAGTTTGCAGCAGGTGAACTATTCATCTCTTAACATTAATTTTATTTTCTCACTCGTTACCACTGCTGATTGTCTTTTAACAACTTTAGTCTTCTGGTTTCTGGAGAATCACTGTTTGTTTTCAGAACTGTGTAATTCTAACGGCACTAATTTATCTATTGTCCGCTTATTCACTGCACCTTTGCTCAAAACATCAACTGTCTTTATGGTTCCATTTGTATCAAGATGAATATCACTATTTTTCCAAGAGACCATTGAGTCCTTGGACCATCATTGTCAATAATCACTATGCCACCAGGTCTTAATGACGTATGATTTTCAGGAATACCAGCTCCATAGAAGTGTTCTCTCAGTGAGGTGAGATAATCTCGACAAATTTTCTCCCAACGTTCAATCACTCTATTCAGGTGTTTGAATTAACGTCTAAGTTGCTCAGGTTCGAAATACATAGGATCCTGTATGATTTCTTTGTCGTTCATGGGAGGAACAGGTTCGAGCCTTCTGCCATGGAGTAAATGAAATGGACATAACACTTCTAAATTGTCCAGATCATCGGTAACATAAGTTGTTGTTGACTCTATTTTCTATTTCAGTTACGATTGTGTGAAATTCTTCCAAGTCAATTCACTGACAGTGTCTATCATTCTTTTATAAAATCAGCCTTGCCATGGAGCTTTGGTAGGTATGTATCTCCAACGACAACTGCATTGATTCAGCATCTGTTGTACCTCTGGTTGACCAAATATTTTGCTTATATAAGCAGAACCTTCAACAAAGTTCGTTGCATTGTCTGAAATTATTAGTCTGGGACATGCTCTTCTGGCTGCAAACCTTCTGAATAGTTTGATAAAAGTTTCGGAAGACATGTCAGTGGTTACTGATATGTCTTCTGTACTGTTCTAGTCATAGCACAGGTGAACAAACAGATGTACACCTTGATGGGAACTTTGTCAACTGTTTTAGCTAAAATTGTTGGTTCAGTGTAATCTACACCTGTCACCTCAAATGGAGTGACATGACAAACTCGTTCAGAGGGATATGGTGGTGGACAATGATACTGACATACTCGCATATCGTAGTGATGACAAATAATGCAGTCCCTTATTTGTTTTTTCACACTTTGTCGACCTTGAGGTATCCAGTAGGATTGTCTTTTGTGACAAAGTGTGTCAGCTACACCACAATATAACACGTTACTGTGGGCATTTTTAACAATCAGGCTTGTTAGTCAATGATTCTTAGGGATCAATATTGGATGTATTGTTTCTTTAGGTAGTGAAGAATTATCAATTTCTCGACATCTTATAATCTTTTCAGTCTTTTCTGAGTCGAGATAAAGTCCTAAAGAATTAATCACATTAAGTTTCTTTGGGGATTTATCCTTTATTTCCAGAAATTTGAACTCTGTAGAGAAAATTCCTTTGTTTTTGTCTTACCCAGTATTTAATGGTTACAGGAAATTCACAATTAGGTTTTATCCCTTTAATGAATTTGAAGACAAGAGCTGTAACTCTTAAGAGTTTACCCAAAGATGAGTATTAAGATCCATCAATGACTATTTCTGGTGTGTCTGCTGTATTTAAACAAATTATTTCTGCTGTGTTCAAGCAGACTGTGTTTTAATACGTCTTGAGGCTGCAATTACTTGCTAGGTAGCATAGAAGAGGAAGGAAAATGGCCGGTTGACTAGTATCAGGTTTATTTGAACTGTTGCGAGGGGTTTCTTTCGTAGATTGGGTAATGAACAGACGAGATTGGGTGGTTACTTGCTGTATTGAAGTCGATATATATGGGATGGATCTACGTCTGTCTACTCTGCCTGCTCGGATGGTACTGGCTCTCTTAGAAGCGGGCACCCTTGGCATTCAAATGGATGACCTTTGACATGGCTAACGGTTGATCACGTGAGCAGTGTATGATACAGTAACGGTTATAAGCTATGAACTATACTATCACTGAGCCT
>WNWK01046459.1:0-14307 GCA_009830355.1 Cherax destructor
TAGACATTTCAGTTCTCATGTAATCCATCAGATTAATTAGGGAGGTGTCGGTTGAGTAAGATCTCCTAAAGCCTGATTGGTAATTATGAAGAATGTTGTTGTCATTAAAATACTTAAATACTTGACAGTACACCGCCCTCGATGGAATATAACGGAAACAAGTCCAAGACGATAGAATATGACAGGGAAACCCGTCCAGAACAATCGAAAAAGACAGAAAAACATTTCAGAGCAATAGAAAATGACCGGGCGATGATGAAAGTTTTTATTTTTCGGGCCACCCACCCTGCCTTGATTTTAAACGACCGACGTGTTAATATATATATATATATATATATATATATATATATATATATATATATATATTTATAAAAAAAATATATACAATAACTACACTGCAATAGCAGGGTCGAACCCATGATGCTTTGGCCCGCCTCATGATGATTGAAAACACATGACGGTCTAGTCCACTGAAGCACACAATCCTTAAGAGCAGCGCTACTCTTAAGGATTGTGTGGTTCAGTGGACTAGAGCGTCATGTGTTTTCGCTCACCATGAGGCGGGCCAAAGCATCATGGGTTCGACCCCTGGCTAGTGCAGTGTTGTTATTGATCAATACCGTTTACCACCGAGGCAGGGTGGCCCGAAAAAGAAAAACTAAAGTTTCTCTTTTTAAATTTAGTAATATATCAAAGAGAAAGGGTTCCGGCATTTTAGTCACCTATTACGACACGCATACGGAGGAAGAATTCTGTTGCACTTCTCCATCTCATAGAGATAAGTAGAAGTAGCAAGACGTACCTGAAATCTTGCATGTTTATGAGACAGAAAAAAGACACCAACAATACTACCATCATGTAAAACAATACAGGCTTCCTTTTCACACTCACTTGGCAGGACGTTAAGAATGAAAGAATTAACCGTAAGGCAAGGGAAAGATTTTTGCTGGGATTATTAATGCATTGGATTAGTAACCCAGAATAACCAATAAAGACCGTGTGTTATCCGGGACTTTATCTGGAAAACTTTCTTTTGATAAGTGGGTTGGCAAGTAATCCATCAGTCAGTTGCGGAAGTATTGGTTGAATGCTTCTTTAATTTTGCCTCCTGAGAGGCTAGTTTATAAAGATAAGATAATATTGTTCGGATTTTGAACCAGGAGGGTTAGCTACCCATGATAACCCAAGTCATTGGGTCATCGAGGACTGTATATTATATTTCCTTTGAGATTAGTCGACTAACATCCAAAGTGTATGACCCTGTTTCTGTCCACACACTTTGTATTATATGTTACTGATATCTTCATGCAAACTGTACTGCCAGAAATACTTATAACCTAGACTTAGTCTAGCAGTAAGAACAGTCTGCTGACTTAGTCTAGCAGTAAGAACAGTCTGCTGACTTAGTCTAGCAGTAAGAACAATCTGCTGACTTAGTCTAGCAGTAAGAACAATCTGCTGACTTAGTCTAGCAGTAAGAACAGTCTGCTGACTTAGTCTAGCAGTAAGAACAATCTGCTGACTTAGTCTAGCAGTAAGAACAATCTGCTGACTTAGTGTAGCAGTAAGAACAATCTGCTGACTTAGTCTAGCAGTAAGAACAATCTGCTGACTTAGTCTAGCAGTAAGAACAATCTGCTGACTTAGTCTAGCAGTAAGAACAATCTGCTGACTTAGTGTAGCAGTAAGAACAGTCTGCTGACTTAGTCTAGCAGTAAGAACAATCTGCTGACTTAGTCTAGCAGTAAGAACAATCTGCTGACTTAGTCTAGCAGTAAGAACAATCTGCTGACTTAGTCTAGCAGTAAGAACAATCTGCTGACTTAGTGTAGCAGTAAGAACAGTCTGCTGACTTAGTCTAGCAGTAAGAACAATCTGCTGACTTAGTCTAGCAGTAAGAACAATCTGCTGACTTAGTCTAGCAGTAAGAACAGTCTGCTGACTTAGTCTAGCAGTAAGAACAGTCTGCTGACTTAGTCTAGCAGTAAGAACAATCTGCTGACTTTGATTCATTCTCCATAGATATATTTGACTTGACTCACACTTCTATTTTTCTAAAGTTTGTTTGCTACTTCTATTATGTCATGGTTCCGCTAACTTCTATGTGAAAACGCAAGACTATACTTTCTTTATTTAATGCTTGTTTAGCTAATTTATCAACTGTGTCATCCTCCTAACTGGAATCCCTTAATAATTTGTGTATATCAACGTCTAGTGTCATACACAAGCACTTGTGTAACATTCAGGTCTTGGGCTATTAAGAGCAAGTAATAAGGAAAGAGATCCAGTTACAATTACACTGTATGTGGTGGTAGTTTCCACAAGCATAATAGTGACAAGTATAGCAAACTGTTTAGTTAATAAGGTGGAAGCCCAGTTATTCTAATACAGCTGTGTATTACAGTACGGTCAGGCTGGTTTACAATAACAGTACTTCCACCTTCTCACTGTCAGGGTTAAGGGGCCATCGGTGTGTGTGATAATATTCTTTGTTCAAAAGTCGTGTATGTGTTCCAGGGGACTGATCTTAGAAAGTAATCAAAGTAGAGGATTGTGGATACTTAGTTTCTTGGGAGGATAGTGATATCAAAAGCTGTTATCTGCCAGGATGGAGGGAAATACTGTTGTTTCCTAACATAATATAGTTCATGTAATCCAAAGATTTTTGTGCGTGCGGCTGTTATTTTAATCCATCTTGACTTACTTGTCCCTTGAATTAGGTTTTCTGGTAATTCTCTAGAGACAACATTGTTTTGATCAGCAGGAAGCAGCTTCAGTCCTATCATGATATTGATTTGACTTATTCTATCAGCAACACGAAGTATACTTATTTTTTTCCTCGTATTAAGTATTTTGGTAATTATATTACTACACAACCCCATACTAACATTGTCACTATAGTGTTGTGTAGTGTTACTACAGTGTAGTAACATTGTCACTATAGTGTTGTGTAGTGTTACTACAGTGTAGTAACATTGTCACTATAGTGTTGTGTAGTGTTACTACAGTGTAGTAACATTGTCACTATAGTGTTGTGTAGTGTTACTACAGTGTAGTAACATTGTCACTATAGTGTTGTGTAGTGTTACTACAGTGTAGTAACATTGTCACTATAGTGTTGTGTAGTGTTACTACAGTGTAGTAACATTGTCACTATAGTGTTGTGTAGTGTTACTACAGTGTAGTAACATTGTCACTATAGTGTTGTGTAGTGTTACTACAGTGTAGTAACATTCATTACACATCACTTAAAGACGAATCACTGGCCTCTACGAGGCAGGGTATGACAGTGGTCGTAAACTTTCTACATTTTCATCTATTGCAGTTTGTCTCAACACATATCTAGACTTAGAAGTCTAGACAAGAATTTAGTCGATCTGAGACTTAATTTCAAGGAAAAGTTGAATTTATATTACTTAAATGGGGGAGTTTGTTGGGACCCTGGCTGACGCTGACCAGCTAGAACTGCCACAGTTGCCTGGCTCAAGCTCAGCAAGATAGTCTTCTGTACGGGTTGTACTTATAACGGCTGCACCACGGCTGTTCACGTGATTTCCAACCTCTGCCCATGTGATCTGGCATCAGCCAATGATAGGCCTGCCTTTTGAATGCCTCAGCGCCAGGCGGCCTAGAAGATTCAGTTACCATCCAGACTCAGTGCAGGACAGACGGACACAGGCATAGGCTCTCAGCTCCCATATATCCAACGCCTCATTAAACGCTACCAAAACCCAAGCTCATCGTCTGTTAATATTACCAAATCTATGAAAAGAACCCCACAACACAAATGGTGACAGCTTGTGGGCCTAGATTTTGTGTAATCTGAGCAGATTTAACAAGAAGAGGAAGAAGCCGGTGTGAGAGAGTACCGCCGCGGGCGTCAATATCAACCGTCGCCAGCGACTCACCTTCCCCTCACCTGTGTCGTCATCCAAGACTCTTCTGAAGCAGTGTCTCCAGTCTTTCTGGCTTCTAATTGCAAGTAAACCTCCGAAGAGTTGATCTGGGTTTTGCAATTAAGCCAACAAGTAAGCCAGTTTATGGGAAGAGCCTAAGCCAGCCTACAGTCATCCAGTGCCTCCTGCCATCCACCCAATTCTTCACTGCTGTGTGCAAGTAAGAGAATTCAGGTTCACAGTCCAGAGAGCTAAGCCAGCCTCTTCCAGAAAGCCAGTCATACAAGTAAGCCAGTCGTTTCTTCAGCAAGCCAGTTCCTTGCAGTATTGTCTCCACTCGCTCTGTGCTACAAGTTGGACGCTTGTCAGAGTGATATTCACCATTCCTGTGGCTTATTGTACAAAAAGCCACCTGGGTTAGTAGTCCCAAGGCCGTGAGAACTTAGTGTACTGGCCGAACGCCGTGACGTCATCTCAGCGCGGGTGTCCCAGCGAGTCGAGCAGCCGTGACGTCATCCATGCGCGCGCCACTCACCACCCACGCTGCTGTAAACAAAACAAACCACATGCTCACACTACTCTCTACCAGCCAATACTTTGTGGTATTTGCTACCCTATCTGGGGTACCAGCAGCATTGTTTCTGGCTCATATAGCAAGTCGAGAGTGTCTTCCTTCATCCCAGAGCGCCAACGTAAAAGCTTGCTGTGTGAGTTCTTCGGTAAGAGCATTTATCCAAGTCTGTCAGCAGTCAACGACCAGGAATATATATTCTCTCCACCTACACTCGTCGTTCATTCATCATTAGACTCTATTCTATTATAGACATTCGTGTGTGTGAGACATTTAAGCAGTGAATTTTCTTAGTGACATTTAAAGACCTGTGTTTTCAGTTGCAAATTCATCTATATATTCTGTTACAGTTTTTTTTCATGTATTCCGTGTCTCATTTTATATCTATGTTCCTTGCGTAAACTCGTACACATGCAGTAAGCACTTGTGTATAAATTTTCTTGTCCTTGAGTGCAGTATTTGATTAATTCATTATTATTGCAGTGTTTATTAAGTCCCTGTCTCTTCATTTTTTTTTCCCAGTGCATTCCCTAGTGTTTTTATGCAGTGTCTGTGCATAGTTCCTTATTGTTTATGCCCCAGTGTTCCTAGTTGCATATTTAATTTTCCTGTGTGCCATTCAGTGTGTCCCATTATTTTTTTTGTGCCAGTATCTCACATGTTTTAGTTCAACAGACAGTTTACATTTTTGTGTCAACCTGTGCCTCATTTTTTTCAATTTTGCAGAACCTGTTTATTGAATATATTTTGTCTGAAGCAGCAAGAACTATCTCTATAAATATTTTTATATGCAAGATCTTATTGCATAAACTATCACATTCACTGACTGAATCTTGTTGTGTTGTGTATTCTCCTGCAAAACTGTAAGTTTTTTTTAACCTTTATTTCAGTTCGTGTATTATTGTCTGTGTGTTGATCTTATCAATATTCCTTGAACAAATTCACTCTTAACCCTCATATGTAAAGTAAAGTAATATTCATTATACTCATTTTCATTAGTTTTCTTAAGTGAACTAAGAGTTAAAGTGTTCATTCTCCTTGTGACCAGTGCAACATTGATTTTTTAATTGATGCAGTAAATTGTTTATACAATACCATATATTGATTACACTTTAAAATTATTCTCCAGTAGTGATTACTTGTTCTTGTTATTTTGCATACAGTATTGTGTATTTATTCTATTTTACTCAGTGTTATCCTGAAAATTGCTAATAATTCAATGCAAGTTGTCAGCATCATAGTTAATTCTTCAGCCAGCAATGAATATTAAATTCTAGTGTCATTTTCTCTTAAGAAAATTTGTTTTCTAGTATTTTTTCCAGTTGAATACAATTTTTATTGTATTTCCACTTTGCATTGATTTATTATTTCTCATCTAGTACTTGTGTTTGAATTCAAGTAGAGAGAGATCATTTTTGCAGTTAATCCATACAGTATTCATATTGCCTTTTATTGCAATTTGTAAAGTAATTCCTTAAATTTTACAGTCAAAAATTCAGTGAGTTTTACCTTCTTATGCAGTGTATATTAGTTGTTTTAACCCCTTTTCTGCATCTAATTCAATGAATGTGTTTAATTCCTATTTTAACTAATTGTGTACTGTGAATATTTTACCATTCTCATTTTTACCTGAATTAGTCTTTGTGCAATTTTCTTTGCAAGTATGCCTCAATTACCTCACAGTAGTGTAGCTAATAATGGCATTCAGTCCTCTAATGTTCCAAATGCCCTTGCTGAAATTCATAATAGTCATTTACCGAATGCTAGACCTACCAAGCCACAGAGTCAATATAGTTTCCTTCGTGATCCTGATAGTTCCTTACCGACTGAAAGACAGTATCTAGCTCTTGAACAATGTGTTTGTTCTCACAGCTTGTATCAGAGAGTTATAACAGTTCTGCGGAATGTGAAGTTCAAATTCAGTCCTGATAGCTTTGTGCATTACGTATTAACGTAGCCGAGCGGTCAAGAAACTAGTAAAACTGTCACTCCTGTCTGGAATCCAGTCATAATTGCACACAGGATAGTGTCCTATCCCTGTGATGGCTCTTGTTCAAGTGGTAGTTCCTTTCCAGGGGACGCCTTGTTGAGTAAAGACTGTTTGAAATGAGTATGCCATCTCTTGATGTCACTTACCGCCTACAGAAAGACGTCTCTGTAGCAGCTAGTGCTTACTAGAGTGTCTGTTGTTGTTGTGTTCCAGATAGTGATATTATCCCAGTTGACAGTAAGTCCTTTGCAGAGTAAAGTGTCGTGTGTCGAGTAATCATTACCTGCAGTAAGAGATAGTGAGAGCCGTTCTCCCTTGCTCATACTTTGTGTTATTGAGCTATCTATTTCACCCGGGAGAGTCCTTCCACTCCACCGTGCCGTTCATTCCTCCAGCAGGAAAGTGTTCCCAGTTCTTAGTGAATAAAGAAAACTCAGTTTAAGAGATTATTTGCATTTGCTAGCCGAGTCCTTACTAAGGCTGAACGCAATTTTACAGTTATGCAAATCCAATGTAGTTGCTGATGCTTTGTCGCGTCATGTCAGTGTAGTAACTGCCGATCCTCCATTTAGTACTGAGGATGTAAAGACTGCTCAAAGACAAGACCCTTGTGGTCTGGTGTGGTTCGATTCTGCTCCAGAAAGACCTTATTCTCTCTGTGAAGCCACCAGCACCCATTAGTGACTTTGTCATGAACCAAGAATTACTGTATCGCACTACCGAGCTGGGTAATCCTAGTAGAAGAGTATACCAGTTAGTAATTCCACAGTCACTAGTGAAAGTAGCCTTGCAGCTAGTTCACATGTACCAGATGTTGCACATCCTGGTATGGATCGTTCTGTGAAACAAGCAAGATTGAAGTACTTTTGGCCTCGTATGTCTACCGATATTACTGAGTATGTCGAGAAGTGTAGTGTCTGTATGAAACATAGAGGTAATGTCACGGGTCCTAATCCAATCCAGATCTTTCCTACTACTAGTGAGCCATGGAAAAGAGTTGCACTAGATCTGTTGACCAACTTCCAATGTTCCCTCAGTAGAAACAAACATCTGTGTGTGATGGTCGATCACTTTACCAGATATTGTGAGTTAGTTCCTATCCCAGATAAGACTGCCGAAACAGTAGCAAAGCATTCAAGGAACGTATAATCTGTAGACATACCACTCCCAAATCCCTCATAACAGATAATGGAGGTGAATTTTGTAATGAGATCCTAGAAAACTTGTGTACACTATAAAAGATTACAAAATCAACCATTGTTCCGCACCATCCTGCCAGTAATGGGTTAGCAGAAAGAACGAATAAGAAAGTCCTTGACGTCTTAAGAGCTACCATCAATCCCAATAGTGTAACCTGGGATGAAGTCATTCCTGATGTTCAATGTGCCATAAATTCTGCCTTTAACGCTTCAATAGGGATACCCCACACTATGCACTGTACGGTGTCGATAAGCGTTTGCCTTATGAGCTGTTATATTCCAATCCGAAACCGACTTACAATCCAGATGATTTCGTAGCAGTTCGTACCAGTCAAGCTCAAAGTGTTTTCAGACGAATTCGAGAAACACTTCATAAGTCAACAGCAGAATTTACTAGAGTAACTAATACTAAAGCCAAACCGACTAAAGTTCAAGTAGGGTCCAGAGTCATGTTGTTCAACTTTAATAAAACGTCAGCAATGCCAAAACTCGATCAAAAGTTCGTTTGCCCATATCGAGTAGTTGAACATATCAAGGGCAATAAGTATAAAATTAGAGAACTTAGTACGGGTAAGTGTAAAGAATCGCATCTAGATCATATGAAGTTAGTATGCGATGATGATGATGAAGTCCCTGTCACCCCTAATAATCAGACAAGTGAGACAGAATCTGATAATTCTCCTGTTGCTGTACCCTCTACCTCTAATGATCAGTCAGATCAACCTGAATGTCGTTATTCCCTACGTACACGACAAGTGTTAAGAAATCCTCAAGTATTATTTGTAGATACCAGTGTAGATCCTCCTCAATCAGAAGTTGAGTTACCTATTGTAACAGAGTTTGATCCACCCAGAGATGATAATTATACAGCCTATATCAATCTCACCCTAGCAGAGTTGGGGTTAAATGTAAATAACCTGTATAGATAAATATGTAGTAAGCGTTTAACTGTGTGTTATAATATCTACTTAGTATTACTCAAATTTTTTTTTTTGTGTTCACGTTCTCTCCGAGTTCTGAGAATTAACAGTATAGATTTGAGTGCACCAGATCTACCTTGTCTGTTAATCACTATCTTGTAATTATATTTCCTCAGAATTCGTAGATCACATGAAGACAGTTCGATCGAACAAATTCTATTTTTTTACCTCTTTTATCATGATATTCTTGAATGAGCTCATTTAATTAATTCCCAAGTATCAAGATGCATCATATAGTAATGTAGATTGTTCCGTCAAGATAATATCTATGTGAAGTATAATGTTAACTGTTGTGTACTTTGACATTGTATAGAATCAGCTGAGAGTTGTTGCCTGTTGCCCTTAGTTTGTATAGTTGTATGTCGAGACGCCATACGTAGCATGCCCGAGCTGTACGGGTTGTACTTATAACGGCTGCACCACGGCTGTTCACGTGATTTCCAACCTCTGCCCATGTGATCTGGCATCAGCCAATGATAGGCCTGCCTTTTGAATGCCTCAGCGCCAGGCGGCCTAGAAGCCTCAGTTACCATCCAGACTCAGTGCAGGACAGACGGACACAGGCATAGGCTCTCAGCTCCCATATATCCAACGCCTCATTAAACGCTACCAAAACCCAAGCTCATCGTCTGTTAATATTACCAAATCTATGAAAAGAACCCCACAACACACTTCTATACAGGAGTCAGGTAAGCTGGAGTCAGATCTCAGGTGGACGGGACCTACTCGTGGAGGTAGCAAGTACACATAATAATAATCTCAGGTGGACGGGACCTATTCGTGGAGGTAGCAAGTACACATAATAATGATCTCAGGTGGACGGGACCTACTCGTGGAGGTAGCAAGTACACATAATAATGATCTCAGGTGGGCGGGACCTACTGTGGAGGTAGCAAGTACACATAATAATGATCTCAGGTGGACGGGACCTACTCGTGGAGGTAGCAAGTACACATAATAATGATCTCAGGTGGGGGACCTACTCGTGGAGGTAGCAAGTACACATAATAATGATCTCAGGTGGACGGGACCTACTCGTGGAGGTAGCAAGTACACATAATAATGATCTCAGGTGGGCGGACCTACTCGTGGAGGTAGCAAGTACACATAATAATGCTTCCTACGCGTCTATTTCCTCACAGAAACATTTCACTAAAACTTTCATACAAGACTACAGAGGGAGAATCAGTACTACGATACCAAGAAAATGAACATTTTCCTAGAAGTAGCCATAGCAGCAGTAGTAGCAGTAGTAGTAATATTAGAAAGTAGTAATAGTAATGGTAATATTAATAAAAGTATAATTAGTAGTAGTGGATGTAACATTTGGTTATTATATGACAGCTGGAGTCATTGTTTTGAGAGTAACTCTTTAGAAATGACGAAGCTGCTTTTATTCTCTTTAATAGTGTTAGAAATGGCGATTTAGGATTCAAGGCATTTTGTGCGTATGATTTTTCACTTCATATTGTTACCTATAAATATCCTCTGTATTCTTGTAGTGTTTGTAACGGCTCCAGTAAGCTCGTGGAGAGCGAAACGTCGCTACATTAAAATGTTACATTAGTTGTACATGTGTTGTTTATCTAAGATATTGTCGATAATTCTACCAACATTATTACAAGACTCACTTGCATGAAGGTAAAAGAAAACCTTAAGTGTTATTCATTTCTCTCATCCTTTAATTTCGGTATTTTATGAGAAAACCGAGAAAAAAGGGCCTAAAATTGTAACTGGATCTCTTTCCTTATTACTTGCTCTACATAAACAAGGACTTAGAATTTAGTCGATCTGAGACTTACTTTTAAGAAAAAGTCAAATTTTTAGCACTTAACTGGCGGTGTTTATTGGGGTGAAAACATAAATTTCTGATCTGAATAATAGTAGGGCCAAATCAATGGTCAATGAATATTATGAATATCTTCCAATATAGTTGCACATTCCTCTGATTAATTAAACTATAACAATTGTGAGTGGCATCAATCTTCAGTGGCTGATACATCAAAAACAAAGTCACTTTACCTTGCCCAGAACAATACACAAACTTTTTCCCTTAAGTCTAATACCCTGGTTTTCGTACTGCTCCCAACTCGAACAATTATGTAAGTGTATTTTTGTAAGTCTTTTGTAAGTGTATTTTTGGGGGTCTGAAACGGACTAATCTAATTTACATTTGTTCTTATGGGAACAAATTCGTTCGGTAACGGCACTCGAACAGCATTCTGGAACGAATTATTGACGAAAACCGGGGTACCACAATTCGGTGGTTGTCTTTAATCGCGAGGATTACCTCGGAAATTTTAAACTCTTTTTCCCTCGCCCCTCTCATTTCCCTCCCTCTTGATCGTAGCAAGAAAACTTTTAACCACAAACTTAGGACTCTAATTTTTATCCTCTTGGCTTTGATCTTGTTCTGTGCTGTCAACCTTTCCCTTGTTTATATGGTCTTCCTCTAACTCATAAACCTGGTATCCCTCTACGTCCCATCATATACTACAGAGGTTCTGTCACCTAATCTTCTTGCAGCCTGCTGGGCCAAAACTCCCACTCATTTTCTTGAAACTTTTTTTCCTGCTCAACTACGCCACTCAAGACTTCATCAATAATGGTCACCTGCAAGATGCTAAGTAATGACCTGGAGTTTTTTTTTCAATTATGTCCCTCTTGATGATATTCTCAATTTTCTTAGAGTGAAGGCCAGTGCTGCTTCATATACCAGGGGTCTCCAAACTTTTCACTACGAGAGCCACATCGTACATTTTACACATTATAAATAAATATAAATGAATGAATGAATGGAATTTAAATGAATGAATAAGTTTTATTTGGATCCTTAATGTAATCAGCATGAGAGGATTCACAACAAACTAGAAATGTGACAATTACGAAGAAACAAAATCGGGCTTATCAGGAGACCTGGAAAAGGTTTCGGGGGTCAACGCCCCCGCGGCTCGGTCTGAGACCAGGCTTCACCAGGCTCGGTCTGAGACCAGGCTTCACCAGGCTCGGTCTGAGACCAGGCTTCACCAGGCTCGGTCTGAGACCAGGCTTCACCAGGCTCGGTCTGAGACCAGGCTTCACCAGGCTCGGTCTGAGACCAGGCTTCACCAGGCTCGGTCTGAGACCAGGCTTCACCAGGCTCGGTCTGAGACCAGGCTTCACCAGGCTCGGTCTGAGACCAGGCTTCACCAGGCTCGGTCTGAGACCAGGCTTCACTAAGCTTACACTAATAAATGTTATATAATGAGTAAAAATGTCAAACATAAGCCAGTGTTCTGACATAAACAATTACTGAACCGCAGATGAGAAAAACTGACACAAGCTTAATTTGCACAAGATTAATGGGAATGATGGAACTGTTTTTTTAATTTCGAAATATTCCTGAACTGAGGTTTCAAAATGAGGAACCAAAAGCTCATCAGATAAATATGTGAGATATTTGGACTTGACACAGTTCATTTTTGAAAATGTTTGTTCACCGAGGTATGTTGTACCAAACACTGTTCACCGAGGTATGTTGTACCAAACACTGTTCACCGAGGTATGTTGTACCAAACACTGTTCACCGAGGTATGTTGTACCAAACACTGTTCACCGAGGTATGTTGTACCAAACACTGTTCACCGAGGTATGTTGTACCAAACATTGTTCACCGAGGTATGTTGTACCAAACACTGTTCACCGAGGTATGTTGTACCAAACACTGTTCACCGAGGTATGTTGTACCAAACACTGTTCACCGAGGTATGTTGTACCAAACACTGTTCACCGAGGTATGTTGTACCAAACACTGTTCACCGAGGTATGTTGTACCAAAAACTGATACGAATCCACAAGAAAATCACTTCAAATTTGGAAAGTGTTTAGGCTGTAAAGATTTATAAAATTGGATGAGGTTTCCTTATTTATCTGACTGGAGATCAATAATTTTCATTTGAAACTGACTTGGCAGTGTTTCAACACTCCCAAATGAATTTTGAAACAGCTTTATTTCATCTGTTTTTTACAACAACATTAGAAAATCGTTTCTGAAATTGTTGCAAATAAAGGAGAAAATTCTGCTTAACTTTCTTCATGAATATTTTCACATGGGAAATGAACCAAGTTAGAAACTTTCACCTGTTCTTTAAATAACATCAATTTTATCATGAATGCTTTGACATGCATCAATAGATAACGAATCAAATTTCTTTCACCTTGCAACTTCAGATTCAGTTGATTCATATGGCTTGTTACGTCTGCAAAAAATGCCAATTCCCAAAGCCAGTCAGTGTTTGTTAAAAGTGGCTTGGGTCGATTCTTCTCCCTGAGAAATGAATCAATTTTCTATTTTTTTGAAAGAACCGTAATAGAACCTTTCCACGACTAAGCCATCGAACTGCTGTGTAATAAGGCAAGTCAACGAACTGCTGTGCAATAAGGCAAGTCAACGAACTGCTGTGTAATAAGGCAAGTCAACGAACTGCTGTGTAATAAGGCAAGTCAACGAACTGCTGTGCAATAAGGCAAGTCAACGAACTGCTGTGTAATAAGGCAAGTCAACGAACTGCTGTGTAATAAGGCAAGTCAACGACCTCACAATAAGCTTTTCAGAAAATAACGAAACTGGCGATTTGAGATCAAATGAAACTCACTGTTGAAACAACAGGTAACTCACTGTTGAAACAACAGGTAACTCACTGTTGAAACAACAGGTAACTCACTGTTGAAACAACAGGTAACCCACTGTTGAAACAACAGGTAACTCACTGTTGAAACAACAGGTAAATCACTGTTGAAACAACAGGTAACTCACTGTTGAAACAACATGTAACTCACTGTTGAAACAACAGGTAACTCACTGTTGAAACAACAGGTAACTCACTGTTGAAACAACAGGTAACTCACTGTTGAAACAACAGGTAACTCACTGTTGAAACAACAGGTAAATCACTGTTGAAACAACAGGTAACTCACTGTTGAAACAACATGTAACTCACTGTTGAAACAACAGGTAACTCACTGTTGAAACAACAGGTAACTCACTGTTGAAACAACAGGTAACTCTGTCGTGTGGGTCTTGGGAGAGATATATAGGAGGTCAAAGATACTCCTTGTTGGATGGTTACGGTATATTTACAGTAAGTGAAGGAGAGTCCAGCACACCGTCTGTCTCGCCTGTAGGTCTAACGTTAGTGAGGGAGAGTGCCTATGAGAGGCTGTGCACATGCGCTGAGCCTCTGACGTCAGCGGTACCGTGACGTCACCAAAGGACCAGCTGTATAAAGATATACCACACAAGTGTATATATATATACTGACACGACAGCTCGCCATGTTATCGTATGACGTCTCGGCATACTATACAACTCTATAGGCTGAACAGACAGGTGGTACTGGGTGAATCTATACAATAGCAAACACATTATAACTTTGAACTGATCAAGATTAATCTTACTCTCGCACTTCTTTAGTTAATGGTACTTAAGGAAATTTTAATGGATCTAGATATAATGGATTATATATAAAACAATTGCAAATTTGATCGATCAATCTATATTCATGCACTCAGCGGGTTCTGAGGAAGAATAAATATATTTACAAAAAGAAGTTTTAACAGAAAAGAGAGACTCGGCTAGCACGGTCAACTGTTAAAACTCAGAACTCGCAGGGAACATGAACACACAAAAAAA
>WNWK01046460.1:0-14307 GCA_009830355.1 Cherax destructor
ATATATATATATAGTTTGTGGTTACAGGCGAGTGGGTGCGGGAGGAAGAGGAGCGATTGGTGGAATGATGATGTAAAGAGAGTAGTAAGGGAAAAAGTTAGCATATGAGAGGTTTTTACAAAGTAGAAGTGATGCAAGGAGGGAAGAGTATATGGAGAGAAAAGAGAGGTTAAAAGAGTGGTGAAGCAATGTAAAAGAGAGCAGATGAGAGAGTGGTGAGATGTTATCAGCAAATTTTGTTGAAAATAAAAAAAAGTTTTGGAATGAGATTAATAAGTTGAGGAAGCCTAGAGAACAAATGGATTTGACAGTTAAAAATAGGAGAGGAGAGTTATTAAATGGAGAGTTAGAGGTATCGGGAAGATGGAGAGAATATTTTGAGGATTTGTTAAATGTTGATGAAGACAGGAAGCTGTGATTTCGTGTGTAGGGCAAGGAGGAATAACATCTTGTAGGAGTGTGGAAGAGCCAGTTGTGGGTGTAGGGGAAGTTCGTGAGGCAGTGGGTAGAATGAAAGGGGTAAATCAGCTGGGATTGATGGGATAAAGATAGAAATGTTAAAAGCAGGTGGGGATATAATTTTGGAGTGGTTGGTGCTATTATTTAATAAATGTATGGAAGAGGGTAAGGTACCTAGGGATTGGCAGAGAGCGTGTATTGTTCCTTTGTATAAAGGCAAAGGGGACAAAAGAGAGTGCAAAAATTATAGGGGAATAAGTCTGTTGAGTGTACCTGGTAAAGTGTATGGTAGAGTTATTATTGAAAGAATTAAGAGTAAAACAGAAAGCAGGATAGCAGATGAACAAGGGGGCTTTAGGAAAGGTAGGGGTGTGTAGACCAAGTGTTTACAGTGAAACATATAGGTGAACAGTATTTGGATAAGGGTAAAGATGTTTTTGTGGCATTTATGGATTTGGAAAAGGCGAATGATAGGGTAGATAGGGGGCAATGTGGCAGATGTTGCAGGTGTATGGAATAGGAGGAAGGTTACTGAAAGCAGTGAAGAGTTTTTATGAGGATAGTGAGGCTCAGGTTAGAGTGTGTAGGAGGGAAGGGGACTATTTCCAGTAAAAGTGGGCCTTAGACAAGGATGTGTGATGTCACCGTGGTTGTTCAATATATTTATAGATGGGGTTGTAAGAGAAGTGAATGCGAGGGTCTTGGCAAGAGGTGTTGGGCTAAAAGATAAAGAAGCAAATACAAAGTGGGAGTTGTCACAGTTGCTTTTTGCTGATGACACTGTGCTTTGGGAGATTCTGAAGAGAAGCTGCAGAGGTTGGTGGATGAATTTGGTAGGGTGTGTAAAAGAAGAAAATTGAAAGTGAATATAGGAAAGAGTAAGGTGATGAGGATAACAAAAGAATAGGTGACGAAAGATTGGATATCAGATTGGAGGGAGAGAGTATGGAGGAGGTGAATGTATTCAGATATTTGGGAGTGGACATGTCGGCGGATGGGTCTATGAAGGATGAGGTGAATCATAGAATTGATGAGGGGAAAAAGGTGAGTGGAGCACTTCGAGTCTGTGGAGACAAAGAACCTTGTCCATGGAAGTAAAGAGGGAATGTATGAGAGTATAGTTATACCAACGCTCTTATATGGGTGTGAAGCATGGGTGATGAATGTTGCAACGAGGAGAAGGCTGGAGGCAGTGGAGATGTCATGTCTGAGGTCAATGTGTGGTGTGAATATAATGCAGAGAATTCGGAGTTTGGAAATTAGGAGGAGGTGCGGGATTACCAAAACGATTGTCCAGAGAGCTGAGGAGGGGTTGTTGAGGTGGTTTGGACATGTAGAGAGAATGGAACGAGACAGAGTGACTTCGAGAGTGTATAAATCTGTAGTGGAGGGAAGGCGGGGTAGGGGTCGGCCTAGGAAAGGTTGGAGGAGGGGGTAAAGGAAGTTTTGTGTGCGAGGGCTTGGATTTCCAGCAAGCATGTGTGAGCGTATTTGATAGGAGTGAATGGAGGCATATGGTTTTAATACTTGACGTGCTGTTGGAGTGTGAGCAAAGTAACATTTATGAAGGGGTTCAGGAAACCGGCAGGCCGGACTTGAGTTCTGGAGATGGGAAGTACAGTGCCGGCACTCTGAAGGAGGGTGTAAATGTTGCAGTTTTATAACTGTAGTGTAAAGCACCCTTCTGGCAAGACAGTGATGGAGTGAATGATGATGAAAGTTTTTCTTTTTCGGGCCACCCTGCCTTGGTGGGAATCGGCCGATGTGTTAATATAAAAAAAATATAATATATATATATATATATTGGTAGACAACAACCAACCAGGGAGGTACTACCGTCCTGCCAAGTGAGTGTAAAACGAAAGCCTATATTTGTTTTACATGATGGTAGGATTGCTGGTGTCTTTTTTCTGTCTCATAAACATGCAAGATTTCATGTAAGTCTTGCTACTTCTACTTACACTTAGGTCACACTACACATACATGTACACGTTTATGTATACACACTCATAAGAACATAAGAACATAAGAAAGGAGGAACACTGCAGCAGGCCTGTTGGGCCATACTAGGCAGGTCCTTCACAATCCGTCCCACTAACAGAACACTTGCTCAACCCAATTTTCAATGCTACCCAAGAAATAAGCTTTGACAATTCCAATCACTCATGTGCGAGTCCCACTCAAATCCAACCCCTCTCACTCATGAATTTATCCAACCTAAATTTGAAACTACCCAAGGTCCTAGCTTCAATAACCCTACTAGGCAGACTGTTCCACTCATCAACTACCCTATTTCCAAACCAATACTTTCCTATATCCTTTCTAAATCTAAACTTATCTAACTTGAATACATTATTGCGGGTTCTCTCTTGGAGAGATATCCTCAAGACCTTATTTATATCCCCTTTGTTAATATCCATTTTCCACTTGTATACCTCGATCATGTCTCCCCTCATTCTTCGTCTTACAAGTGAATGTAATTTAAGGGTCTTCAATCTTTCTTCATACGGAAGATTTCTAATGCTATGAATTAATTTAGTCATTCTACGCTGAATGTTTTCTAACGAATTTATGTCCATTCTGTAATATGGAAATTACAGAGGAACTCGGCTCAAGCGACCACCAGTCAATTACCTTTAGCATTGAATGGATGTATGATAGTTTTCTTTGATTTTATCTTAATTTTTACAGAGGCCCAGAAGAAGATAAATTATGTAATATCACAGTCACTAGCGAAATGATTATGAAACAGCTGGACCGACTGAAACAAAATAAATCGCCGGGTCCTGATGAGCTTTTTGCAAGGGTTCTTAAGGAATGCAAAATGGAACTCTGTGAACCAATATCTAACATTTTTAATTTATCTCTTCAAACAGGTGTAGTGTCTGATATGTGGAAGATAGCTAATGTAATTCCTATTTTTAAAGCAGGGGACAAGTCACTACCGTCAAACTACCGCCCAATAAGCCTGACCTCAATTGTAGGCAAATTACTAGAGTCAATTATAGCTGATATTATTAGAAGCCATCTAGATAACCATAATTTGATTAATGATACCCAGCATGGATTCACGAGGGGCCGTTCCTGCCTATCTAATTTATTAACCTTCTTCAGTAAAGCTTTTGAGGCTGTTGATCACGATAAAGAATTCGATATTGTATATTTAGACTTTAGTAAGGCTTTTGATAGAGTACCGCACCAGAGACTGTTAAAGAAAGTGGCAGCTCATGGCATTGGGGAAAAGTGCTGTCATGGATCGAGTCATGGCTCACCAATAGGAAGCAGAGAGTGTGCATAAATGGGGTTAAATCCGAATGGGGACTTGTAACAAGTGGTGTTCCACAGGGATCAGTCTTAGGCCCATTGTTATTTATAATATATATCAATGACCTTGATGAGGGAATTACTAGTGATATGAGCAAATTCGCCGACGACACGAAGATAGGTAGGATAATTGATTCAAACATAGATGTCATAGAACTTCAGGAAGATTTAGACAAACTTAATTCGTGGTCAGAAAAGTGGCAGATGCAGTTCAATGTAGATAAATGCAAGGTTCTGAAGCTCGGGAGTGTCCATAACCCAAGCACTTATAAGTTAAATAACGTAGAACTTAGCCATACAGATTGCGAGAAGGACTTGGGGTGATGGTAAGCAGCAACCTTAAACCAAGACAGCAATGCCTAAGCGTACGTAATAAGGCAAATAGATTACTGGGATTTATATCAAGAAGTGTTAGCAACAGAAGTCCAGAGGTTATATTACAGCTTTATACATCATTAGTAAGGCCTCACCTAGATTACGCAGCTCAGTTCTGGTCTCCATATTACAGAATGGACATAAATTCGTTAGAAAACATTCAGCGTAGAATGACTAAATTAATACATAGCATTAGAAATCTTCCTTACGAAGAAAGATTGAAGACCCTAAAATTACATTCACTTGTAAGACGTAGAATGAGGGAGACATGATCGAGGTATACAAGTGGAAAATGGGTATTAACAAAGGGATATAAATAAGGTCTTGAGGATATCTCTCCAAGAGAGAACCCGCAATAATGGATTCAAGTTAGATAAGTTTAGATTTAGAAAGGATATAGGAAAGTATTGGTTTGGAAATAGGGTAGTTGATGAGTGGAACAGTCTGCCTAGTAGGGTTATTGAAGCTAGGACCTTGGGTAGTTTCAAATTTAGGTTGGATAAATTCATGAGTGAGAGGGGTTGGATTTGAGTGGGATTCGCGCATGAGTGGGTAGAATTGTCAAAGCTTATTTCTTGGGTAGCATTGAAAATTGGGTTGAGCAAATATTCTGTTAGTGGGACGGATTGTGAAGGACTTGCCTAGTATGGGCCAACAGGCCTGCTGCAGTGTTCCTCCTTTCTTATGTTCTTATGTTCTTATTGCTTTTCCTTTCATATCCATGGAGAAGTGGAATAAGAATCTTTCCTCTGTAAGCCATGCGTGTTGTAAAGTCAACTAAAATGCCGGGAACAATGGGCTAGTAACCCCTTTTTCTGTATAGATTCACTAAAACGAAAAAGAAGAAAACCGTCAAAGTGGGATGTTTGAATGTGCGTGGATGTTGTGCGAATGATAAGAAAGAGATGATTGTAGATGTTATGAATGAAAAGAAGCTGGATGTCCTGGCTTTAAGTGAGACAAAGCTGAAGGGGGTAGGAAAGTTTCATTGGGGAGAAATAAATGTCAGGGGTTTCAATAATGTTGAATAATCAGTTAAGGCAGGTAAAGAGGGAATATAAATGTATAAATTCAAGGATTATGTGGAGTAAAATAAAGGTTTGTTGTGAAAAGTGGGTTATAGTAAGTTATAAATTAGACACATATGCAACACTTGAGTATCTTTATTGAGGAAACGTTTCGCCACACAGTGGCTTCATCAGTCCAATACAAAGTAGAAAGGTGTAAGGAGAGGAGGAGTTTGAGGTTATCAGTCCCTCGGCCTGGAGTCGATGTGTTCAGTCCATCAATCTTGTTAGAAGTGTAGCACAAGGCCGTAGAGGTGGCTTATATGCTGTAATCAGGTGAGGTGAAGCAGGAGGAGGCGGGGTCATAGTAGTACCATCCACTATTCTAAGTAGGTCTTCGTCCAAAGGTTGGACAAGTGTAGAAGAATTCGTTTGTATCAAGATCCCAAGCTGTTGCTGTGTCAGACAGGATGTAGATGAATGGTTCAGAGAACCGACAAGTTATAAATTAGACACATATCCAACCTTTGGACGAAGACCTACTTAGAATAGTGGATGGTACTACTATGACCCCGCCTCCTCCTGCTTCACCTCACCTGATTACAGCATATAAGCCACCTCTACGGCCTTGTGCTACACTTCTAACAAGATTGATGGACTGAACACATCGACTCCAGGCCGAGGGACTGATAACCTCAAACTCCTCCTCTCCTTACACCTTTCTACTTTGTATTGGACTGATGAAGCCACTGTGTGGCGAAACGTTTCCTCAATAAAGATACCCAAGTGTTGCATATGTGTCTAATTTATAACTTGTCGGTTCTCTGAACCATTCATCTACATCCTGTCTGACACAGCAACAGCTTGGGATCTTGATACAAACGAATTCTTCTACACTTGTCCAACCTTTGGACGAAGACCTACTTAGAATAGTGGATGGTACTACTATGACCCGCCTCCTCCTGCTTCACCTCACCTGATTACAGCATATAAGCCACCTCTACGGCCTTGTGCTACACTTCTAACAAGATTGATGGACTGAACACATCGACTCCAGGCCGGGGGACTGATAACCTCAAACTCCTCCTCTCCTTACACCTTTCTACTTTGTATTGGACTGATGAAGCCACTGTGTGGCGAAACGTTTCCTCAATAAAGATACCCAAGTGTTGCATATGTGTCTAATTTATAACTTGTCGGTTCTCTGAACCATTCATCTACATCCTGTCTGACACAGCAACAGCTTGGGATCTTGATACAAACGAATTCTTCTACACTTGTCCAACCTTTGGACGAAGACCTACTTAGAATAGTGGATGGTACTACTATGACCCCGCCTCCTCCTGCTTCACCTCACCTGATTACAGCATATAAGCCACCTCTACGGCCTTGTGCTACACTTCTAACAAGATTGATGGACTGAACACATCGACTCCAGACCGAGGGACTGATAACCTCAAACTCCTCCTCTCCTTACACCTTTCTACTTTGTATTGGACTGATGAAGCCACTGTGTGGCGAAACGTTTCCTCAATAAAGATACCCAAGTGTTGCATATGTGTCTAATTTCTAACTTGTCGGTTCTCTGAACCATTCA
This sequence comes from Cherax destructor, assembly GCA_009830355.1. Classification (NCBI taxonomy): domain Eukaryota; kingdom Metazoa; phylum Arthropoda; class Malacostraca; order Decapoda; family Parastacidae; genus Cherax; species Cherax destructor. The sequence continues at coordinate 6,763 of WNWK01046460.1, forward strand.
TCTACGTTATAGTAAGTGTTTATGCACCTGGAGAAGAGAGAAGTGTAGAGGAGAGAGAGAGATTTTGGGAATGTTGAGTGAGTGTGTGGGGAGTTTTGAACCAAGTGAGAGAGTACTTGTTGTTGGGGATCTTAATGCTAAAGTGGGTAAAAATGTTGTGGAAGGAGTAGTAGGTAAATTTGGGGTGCCAGGGGTAAATGTAAATGGGGAACGGTTAATTGAGCTATGTGTAGAAAGAGGTTTGGTAATAAGTAATACATATTTTATGAAAAAGAGGATAAATAAGTATACAAGGTATGATATAGTGCGTAATGAAAGTAGTTTGTTAGATTATGTATTGGTGGATAAAAGGTTCATGTGTAGGATTCAGGATGTACATGTTTATAAAGGGGCAATGGATATATCGGATCATTATTTAGTTGTAGCTACAGTTAGAGTAAAAGGTAGATGGGACAAAATGAAAATGGCAACAGCAAGTAAGAGAGAGGTAAAAGTGTATAAACTAAGGGAGGAGGAAGTTAGGATGAGATATAAGCAACTATTGGCAGAAAGGTGGGATAGTGCAAGTATGAGTAGTGGGGGGGTTGAAGAGAGTTGGAATAGTTTTAAAAATGCAGTATTAGATTGTGGGGCAGAAGTTTGTGGCTATAGGAGGGTGGATGCAGGAGGAAAGAGGAGTGAGTGGTGGAATGAAGAAGTAAAGGGTGTGATAAAAGAGAAAAAGGTAGCTTATGAAAGGTTTTTGCAAAACAGAAGTGATGTAAGAAGAGCAGAGTATATGGAAAGTAAAAGAAAGTTAAGAGAGTGGTGAGAGAGTGCAAAAGGAGAGCAGATGAAAGAGTGGGAGAATAAGAAAAATTTTTGGAGTGAGATAAACAAGTTAAAAAAGTTAAAAACAGAGTAGGGGAGTTAGTAGATGGTGAGCTGGAGGTATTGGGTAGATGGCGCGAATATTTTAAGGAACTTTTAAATGTCAATGAAAAAAGGGAGGCGGTAATTTCATGCACTGGCCAGGGAGGTATAACTTCATTTAGTAAATTAGACACATATGCAACACTTGGGTATCTTTATTGAGGAAACGTTTCGCCACACAGTGGCTTCATCAGTCCATACAAAGAGAATCGTGAAGAACAGGAGGAGTGTGAGGTTGTCAGGCCCTCAATCTTGAGACGATGTTGTCAGTCCATCAATCTTGAATAAAGATACCCAAGTGTTGCATATGTGTCTAATTTACCAACTCGTCGGTTCTCTGAACCATTCATTCACAACTTCATTTAGGAGTGAAGAAGAGCAGGAGGTGAGTGTGGGAGAGATGCGTGAGGCATTACGTAGAATGAAAGAGGGTAAAGCAGTTGGAACTGACGGGATCATGACAGAAATGTTAAAAGCAGGGGGGGGGGGGATATAGTATTGGAGTGGTTGGTATTTTTGTTTAATAAATGTATGAAAGAGGGGAAGGTACCTAAGAATTGGCAGAGCGCGTGTATAGTTCCTTTAAAGGAAGGGGATAAAAGAGACTGTAAGAATTATAGGGAATAAGTTTACTGAGTATACCAGGTAAAGTGTACGGTAGGGTTATTATTGAAAGAATTAGAGGTAAGACAGAGAGTAGGATTGCAGATGAGCAAGGAGGCTTTAGAGTGGGTAGGGGATGTGTAGATCAAGTGTTTACATTGAAGCATATATGTGATCAGTATTTAGATAAAGGTAGGGAAGTTTCCATTGCATTTATGGATTTAGAAAAGGCATATGATAGAGTTGATAGGGGAGCAATGTGGCAAATGTTGCAAGTGTATGGAATAGGTAGTAGGTTACTGAATGCTGTAAAGAGTTTTTATGAGGATAGTGAGGCTCAGGTTAGGGTGTGTAGAAGAGAGGGAGATTACTTTCCGGTAAAAGTAGGTCTTAGACAGGGATGTGTAATGTCACCATGGTTGTTTAATATATTTATAAATGGGGTTGTAAAAGAAGTAAATGATAGGGTGTTGGGAAGAGGGGTGGGATTAAATTATGGGGAATCAAATGCAAAATGGGAGTTGACACAGTTACTTTTTGCTGATGATACTGTGCTTATGGGAGATTCTAAAGAAAAGTTGCAAAGGTTAGTGGACGAGTTTGGGAGGGTGTGTAAAGGTAGAAAGTTGAAAGTGAACTGAGATAAGAGTAAGGTGATGAGGGTATCAAATGATTTAAATAAAGAGAAATTGGATATCACATTTTAGAGAGGGATTATGGAAGAACTGAATGTTTTCAGATATTTGGGAGTTGACTTGTCAGCAGATGGGTTTATGAAGGATGAGGTTAACCATAGAAATGATGAAGGAAAAAAGGTGAGTGGTGCGTTGAGGTATCTGTAGAGACAAAAACCGTTATCCATGGAGGCAAAGAAGGGAATGTACGAAAGTATAGTTGTTCCAACACTCTTATATGGGTGTGAAGCATGGGTTGCAAGTGCTGCAGCGAGGAGGCGGCTGGAGGCAGTGAAGATGTCCTGTCTAAGGGCAATGTGTGGTGTAAATATTATGCAGAAAATTCAGAGTGTTTAAATTAGGAGGAGGTGTGGAGTTACTAAAAGTATTTGTCTGAGGGCTGAAGAGGGGTTGTTGAGGTGGTTTGGGCATTTAGAGAGAATGGATCAAAGTAGAATGACTTGGAGAGTGTATAAGTCTGTAAGGGAAGGAAGGCGGGGTAGTGGTCGTCCTCGAAAAGGTTAGAGGGAGGGGGTAAAGGAAGTTTTGTGGGCAAGGGGCTTGGACTTCCAGCAAACATGTGTGAGCGTGTTAGATAAGAGTGAATGGAGACGAATGTTTTTTGGGACCTGACGAGCTGTTGGAGTGTGAGCAGGGTAACATTTTGTGAAGGGATTCAGTGCAACCAATTAATTGATTTAGTTGGACTTGAGTCCTGGAAATGGGAAGTACAATGCCTGCACTTTAAAGGAGGGGTCTGGGATAGTGACAGCTGGGAGGGACTTATTCTCAGCTGTCGTATCTGAGCTCCTCTGCAAAGACAGTGATTATGTATGAGTGAGGTGAAAGTGTTGAATGATGATGAAAGTATTTTCTTTTTGGGAATTTTCTTTCTTTTTGGGTCACCCTGCCTCCGTGGGAGACGGCCGACTTGTTTAAAAAAAAAAAAAATATATATATATATATATATATATATATATATATATATATATATATATATATATATACGGTCGGCAAAGCACTGCGTACCTTGTCATGAGGTTCGTAGGTTCGAGTCTCCGTCGGCCAGAGATCAGTGTTTGTGAATATTTCGCCTGCTCTTGCGAATTCCTAGCATTGTAAAAATCTCTAGTTGTGTCGATGCATGCAGGGGATGAGATGAAAAGCTGTAAGCCTTCCTGCCTGAAAGCTGGCTGCCTTGGAATAACGTCTAGCGAAAGCTGGATGCCAAGGTATTGGACCAGTGTGGTACGGTCGGTAAAGCACTGCGTACCTTGTCATGAGGTTCGTAGGTTCGAGTCTCCGTCGGCCAGAGATCAGTGTTTGTGAATATTTCGCCTGCTCTTGCGAATTCCTAGCATTGTAAAAATCTCTAGTTGTGTCGATGCATGCAGGGGATGAGATGAAAAGCTGTAAGCCTTCCTGCCTGAAAGCTGGCTGCCTTGGAATAACGTCTAGCGAAAGCTGGATGCCAAGGTATTGGACCAGTGTGGTACGGTCGGTAAAGCACTGCGTACCTTGTCATGAGGTTCGTAGGTTCGAGTCTCCGTCGGCCAGAGATCAGTGTTTGTGAATATTTCGCCTGCTCTTGCGAATTCCTAGCATTGTAAAAATCTCTAGTTGTGTCGATGCATGCAGGGGATGAGATGAAAAGCTGTAAGCCTTCCTGCCTGAAAGCTGGCTGCCTTGGAATAACGTCTAGCGAAAGCTGGATGCCAAGGTATTGGACCAGTGTGGTACGGTCGGTAAAGCACTGCGTACCTTGTCATGAGGTTCGTAGGTTCGAGTCTCCGTCGGCCAGAGATCAGTGTTTGTGAATATTTCGCCTGCTCTTGCGAATTCCTAGCATATATATATATATATATATATATATATATATATATATATATATATATATATATATATATATATATATATATATATATATATATATATATATATATATATATATATATACCTGGAGAGAGTTCCGAGGGTCAACGCCCCCGCGGCCCTGTATGGGACCAGGCCTCATGGTGGATCAGGGTCTGCTCAACTAAGCTGTTATTGTTGGCCGCATGCAAACCGACGTATGAACCACAGCCCGGCTGGTCAGGTACTGACTTTGGGTCTATTGGTAATCCCCCAGGGGTCTATTGGTAATCCTCTTTATGTATGCGGGGAGGCAGTTGAACAGTCTTGGGCTCCTGACACTTATTGTGTTGTCTCTTATCGTGCTAGTGGCACCCCTTCTTTTCATTGGGGGGATGTTGCATCGTGTGCCGAGTCTTTTGCTTTCATAGGGAGTGATATTGGTGTGCAAGTTTGGTACTAATCCACCCTAGGATTTTCCAAGTGTATATAATCATGTATCTCTCCCGCCTGCGTTCTAGGGAGTACAGGTTGAGGAACTTCAAGCGTTCCCAGTAATGAAGGTGTTTTGTCGCAGTTATGCGTGCCGTGAAGGTTCTCTGTACATTTTCTAGGTCAGCAATTTCACCTGCCTTAAAAGGTGCTGTTAATGTGCAGCAATATTCCAGCCTAGATAGAAAAAGCTACCTGAAGAGTGTCATAATGGGCGAGGCATCCCTTGTTTTGAAGGTTCTCATTATCCATCCTGTCACTTTTCTAACAGATGCGATTGATACAGTGTTATGGACCTTGAAGGTGAGATCATCTGACATGATCACTCGCAGGTCTTTGACAATAGTTTTTTGCTCTTTTGTGTGGTTGGAATTTGTTTTATACTCCGATGAAGTTTTAATTTCCTCACGTTTTCCATATCGGAGTAATTGAAATTTCTCATTATTGAACTTAATATTGTTCTCTGTAGCCCATTTAAAGATTTGGTTGATGTCTGCTTGGAGTCTTGCACTGTCTTCAGTTGTGGACACTGTCATGCAGATTCGGGTGTCATCTGCAAAGGAAGACACGGCACTGTGACTTATATCCCTGTCTATGTCCGATATGAGGATGAGAAACAAGATGGGAGCGAGTACTGTGCGAGTACTTTATTCTGTTGACTACTACTCTTTGTGTTATATTTGTTAGGAAATGAAAGATCCATATATATATATATATATATATATATATATATATATATATATATATATATATATATATATATATATATATATATATATATATATATATATATATATATATATATATATATATATATATATATATATATATATATATATATATATATATATTGCTAGGAATTCGCAAGAGCAGGCGAAATATTCACAAACACTGATCTCTGGCCGACGGAGACTCGAACCTACGAACCTCATGACAAGGTACGCAGTGCTTTGCCGACCGTCCACACTGGTCCAATACCTTGGCATCCAGCTTTCGCTAGACGTTATTCCAGGCAGCCAGCTTTCAGGCAGGAGGCTTACAGCTTTTCATCTCATCCCTGCATGCATCGACACAACTAGTTGTGTCGATGCATGCAGGATGAATGAAAGCGTAAGCCACCTGCCTGAAAGCTGGGTGCCTGGATCAACGTCTAGCGTGAGCTGGATGCCAAGGTATTGGACCAGTGTGGTACGGTCGGCAAGCACTGCGTACCTTGTCATGAGGTTCAGTAGTTCAGTCCCGTCGCCAATCAGTGTTTGTGAATATATATATATATATATATATATATATATATATATATATATATATATATATATATATATATATATATATATATATATATATATATATATATATATATATATATATATATATATATTCACAAACACTGATCTCTGGCCGACGGAGACTCGAACCTACATCGGCCGATTCCCACCAAGGCAGGGTGGCCCGAAAAGAAAAACTTTCATCATCATTCACTCCATCACTGTCTTGCCAGAAGGGTGCTTTACACTACAGTTATAAAACTGCAACATTTACACCCCTCCTTCAGAGTGCCGGCACTGTACTTCCCATCTCCAGAACTCAAGTCCGGCCTGCCGGTTTCCTGAATCCTTCATAAATGTTACTTTGCTCACACTCCAACAGCACGTCAAGTATTAAAAACCATATGCCTCCATTCACTCCTATCAAATACGCTCACACATGCTTGCTGGAAATCCAAGCCCCTCGCACACAAAACTTCCTTTACCCCTCCCTCCAACCTTTCCTAGGCCGACCCCTACCCGCCTTCCCTCCACTACAGATTTATACACTCTCGAAGTCACTCTGTCTCGTTCCATTCTCTCTACATGTCCAAACCACCTCAACAACCCCTCCTCAGCTCTCTGGACAATCGTTTTGGTAATCCGCACCTCCTCCTAATTTCCAAACTCCGAATTCTCTGCATTATATTCACACCACACATTGACCTCAGACATGACATCTCCACTGCCTCCAGCCTTCTCCTCGTTGCAACATTCATCACCCATGCTTCACACCCATATAAGAGCGTTGGTATAACTATACTCTCATACATTCCCCTCTTTACTTCCATGGACAAGGTTCTTTGTCTCCACAGACTCCGAAGTGCTCCACTCACCCTTTTCCCCTCATCAATTCTATGATTCACCTCATCCTTCATAGACCCATCCGCCGACATGTCCACTCCCAAATATCTGAATACATTCACCTCCTCCATACTCTCTCCTCCAATCTGATATCCAATCTTTCGTCACCTATTCTTTTGTTATCCTCATCAAAAAAATATATATATATATATATATATATATATATAATATATATATATATATATATATATATATATATATATATATATATATATATATATATATATATATATATATATATATATATATATATATATATATATATGTCGTGCCGAATAGGTAAAATTGGTCAATTAGCAAGAACTCATTTAAAATTAAGTCCTTTATAAAATTTTCTCTAATACCTTTAAAGATATATTTTTTTAATTTATGTTAAAGTAAAAATTAATAATTTTCTACCAAATAAACCTTAGGAAACTTGTCTAACCTTATTATAACAAGCACAATATAATTTAGTCTAATCGAACTAATTATATTTTTGATAAGTTTACAATAATTTAATAATAAACAAACGTATTGAAATATATTCTTTTCGTTAGGTTCAGAATTATTTTTTCGAAATTATTGCATATACAACTTTTCGCTTGCCTTATTCGGCAAGAAGAGCGTTGCTATTTAAGCCAAAATCGCAAGTTTTACTAAGTTTTCATGACGTATATATCATTAACAGAACTGTGGTTTGTCCAGGACTCGCTCCTGCGTTTCCATGCCGGACCTGTAATGCATATTGTGTTCAGTTCTCACAGGGCCATGCATGGGAACGCAGATTCGAGTCCTGGCCTAGCCGCAGCTCTGTTAATGACATATATATAAACTCCAGGTATATATGTATATATATATATATA
>WNWK01046461.1:0-14307 GCA_009830355.1 Cherax destructor
TTGGGTCCCTGGTCATGTTGACGTACGGCAATGAACAGGCAGACACTGCTGCGCGGTCAACAGTACATGACCTTCCAGTTTCATATAGAGGTGTTCCTTTTACGGACTATTTTGCGGTCATTGCTACCCACCTTTGCACCCGTTGGCAACAACGCTGGTCTGACCTGCTAAATAACAAACTTCATTTTATTAAACCGAGTATAGGTTTCTGGCCTCCTTCTTGTCACCAATGTCGAGGTTGGGAGACTACACTCTCCCGACTTCGTATTGGTCTTCGTATTGGCCACACTCGTCTTACACACGGGTATCTCATGGAGAGGCTCCCTGCCCCTCTCTGTGAGCATTGTCAGGTTCCAGTGTCTGTTCGACATTCTGTTGGACTGTCCACTTTATCAACGAGCACGCAGAATTTACCTCCAATGGCGTCTTCGCTCTGCGGCCCTTTCTTTACCTTTCCTTCTTGCTGATGGACTCTCCTTTAATCCTGACTCTCTCGTTGACTTTTTGACAGAAACTGACTTACTACACAAACTCTGAAGATTATACCTCTAGCACCTCCCTCAGTCCCTTCTACCTCGATCTCTTGCTACCCTCTATCCCTGCACTATCCACTGTCCTGCTGCACTCCATACCCTACTAATCATCCATCTCCCGCTTACAATCTAGTCTCCCTGCATCCTGTCCTGCCCTGCCGCGCTGTATAACCCTTGTGGTTTAGCGCTTCTTTTGATTATAATAATAATAATAGAAATGTAAGGAGATAAGAAGAAACTTTGGAAAGGAAATAACAGACAAGAGCAAGGTAGAATCAAACGTGTTATTCAAGATTGTAAAAAAATAAATGTTAGACAAAATACAAAGAATAAATAACGATGGTATAATCACTGAGGCAAAGGAAATGTGTGATGTATTGAATAAAAAGCTTCACAGCGTACTCTCTAAAAGTATTTTTCATGAAGCAGATTTTAATTCCAGACCGACAGCTGATTTAGAGGATATTACAATAATTAAAGAGGAAGTGAGGAAATTGCTACTAGATGCTGATAAGAAAAAAAGATATAGAACCAGACGGAATTATGCTATCTATATTGAAAAGTTCCTTTTATTTCACTAGAGGAGGTTAAATTATCAGGCACATAGTGTGACTATACATTAATTACACTAGTCTACAAATTTTGAACAATTTTGGTGATGAAAACGAATATGACCATAATGACAATCGATTGGGAAAGTTTCCAAGGAATTTTATTTTCACATTTTGCGTATACATGTATGTCTACAATATATAAGTAACACACCTGTATAATGCATTCACATACTATATTAATTCATCTCGAGGCTTCTTTGCTTGTTTCTTGTATTTCACTGAAGGAGCATCTGTTATTGTCCAGCAGTAATCTGCTAACGGTGATAGACTCCATTTTTCCCTTTTAGCGTTTCTCCATGATCGAGATGTCCATATTCAACGCTGACTGCTCCACAAATGAAGGAAATGTATCTTTAAAGACTTATTGCAGCCCATTTTTGATATCACAACAGCAGGTTTTCCACTAGCTCCTGTAATTGTCAGCTACGGCATTTCCCAGAAAACTGGTTGCTACTAACAGGAAAGCATTCCACGCATTTTTCTCCTCACCAACTATGATATGGTCAAACTCGCTTATCTGTGGACCAAAAATACATCCACAAATTTTGCTTCACTGATTCTTGGGAATTTACCACCGAGGTACTGAAGGCTGCGCCTAACACAAGTTTTCATGAGACCTTGTTTGATGTGTAAAGGAGCAATAAAATCCTGCTTGGCTCTACAAGTGGATGATACTGAACATTTTATTTTTGTTACATTTTACAATGAGTGCCGTAGTGGCCAGTCCTCCTTGATGTAATGATGAGTAGTCGCCCGACTATTCCTTCACACAGAAAACATCAATACTGAGTGAAGACTAGCTGCACCCGGTGGTCACCCCTGCTCACAGGAAATTTAACTACAATGATTTAAACGGTATTCTAGAAAAGTAAATGGAACAATATAGGCCAGTTTCGTTGACGATTGTTGTAAAAAGCCATTAGAGAAAGGTGAAATCAACACTCAGAGAATAATTACATACTGACTGGAAAACTATTTCGTAATTTATTAAGTTATTAAGACAGAGGTACGGAAATTGTTCAACTAAGAAATATAGGAGCAGATAACATTGACCTAGAATGATGGATTTCCTTATGAAAGACATAATGAAAACTGCGAAATATAGGAGGAATTAAGGTAAATTATTACAATGGATGAGAGAAAATTTAAGAGAAAAAATGCAGCTATAAGAAGAAAATATCTGCATGGGTGGATGTCACAAGTGGGGTGACACAAGGGTCTGTGCACATGGAGTGATAGATGGTGGAATATAATAATAGGTAAATGCCATGTAATAGAAATGGGAGAAAGTGAAGTCAGGCCACATGAGGCATATAGACTGTGACAAAATATTTAAAAATCAGGTAGACAAAGGGATATAGGAGTTATTATTAAAAATATCGGAAGATCATGTACTACATGAAATTATGAAAAAAATCATAAGCTACATTGGCAAACTATAAAATAGTTTTCAAATACTATATGGATGGTGAAACGTTATGAAAGTTGTTTATAACTTATATTAGGCCAAAACGAAATATGCAGTGGTTATATGGTACCCACAAAGGTAAAAAAAATAGATAAGTTAGAAAATGTTCAAAGAAGACCTACAAAATATGAATTACGATGAACGGTTGAAAACATTATAGTTGTCCATGTTGGCTGAGAGGATAGAAAAAAAAGAGACATGATAACTAAATATTGATTTCATATAGTATATGTAAAATATTTCTTGAAAGGACCTGGAAGAGTACATAAAGAAGATTAGTAGTGCAACTGGGATAAGAGACCACAGTTGTAAATTGAGAAAAAAAGTGAAGTGGAAAGGATGATAGATTTTCTTCTTCTCAAATAGTGGTTGACCAGTGGAATCCTTTAAAACCACTGGAAATTTTAAAATATATATATGATAAACAGAGTATTGAAGACAGGACACCACGAGCATAATTTTGCTCCTGTAGCTACAAATTGCAAATAGGTTATTACATACGTGTATAAACTTTTAAAAGGGAAAAAATTTTGCTATTCTTACATTTCATGTGTTTGGGACAGCCTGTGAAGTTACTGCTAGTGCCCTGGGAGACTGGGTCCAGCACTACAGCAACACAGAGCTCTCTACACTCCTGGTATCCTGAGGGGCCAAGAGCAAGGCCCTTACCTTATTATTCACGTAAGTCTTTGCATTGTGAGCACACTAACCAACATATCATCACTGTGAGTCAGAATAGTAACAATGCAAAGAAACAGTATCATCCTTCTTATGTCTTGCAAGATAATGTAAATATACTCTAAAAATCACTGCTGCAATAATGAGAGGCACTGGATATATACAGTATTTTTCACAAATTACTTCATAATTGAATGATGCCTTATTTAGTATTATATATTATTTCATGTTTAGACGGAGTTGCTATGAATATATGATAACCTGTTTTGTTTATCTTATTGGTACGTCAGATGGAGACAGACAGTGCAGATGAAGTGAACGAAAAGGTTTTCCCTATGGCTACTTCATGATCCCACAGGTCCCCTTCCAAATACGTGATAACAAACTCACAAGGGGACACATCCACCAAGGAGAAGATCGCAAATATCTAAAGGGTAATACATGTTCATCCACTCAGCCGTACATGACATATACTTGTATGAAACTAAATACAAAAATTTTAGTGTCCTTGGTACTGAGGTACAACTGGTAAACACCAGGCCACAGGTTCGAGCCCCTTTAATTTCCCCATAGTTGGTTTAATATCTTTATTATATCCCATTCCCCCCTTTTGGGTGGTAGTCAAAAGATTACAGAGGCATAGTGGGGCCAGACTCTGGGCCCAAAGTTTTGATAGCTAAACAAGTTACAATGATAATGAACTGTTTACATGTTTATATCTGGTTACAGTCAATTTAAATTTTTTATGCAGACATAAATTATTGTAAAGCCGACCTGCATAGCTTTTATTTCTTTATCTAATGAATTTAAGTTACTCTTTTTTCCGTTGATAAAACCTGATTACCTCCACCACACCCTTCCCCAGCACGTGTGACCCTTTTCGAGGGAAAGTAATAATAGTAATTATTCTTATTTAAATAAACCAAATAATTAAACAAATTCAGAAAAGCCCACTTCTGGAAAATATTCATGTTTTATTTGCAGCCACAGTTCGGCTCTATGGGGGAAAGAATTTTGAGAAAAGCAGTAATGACCTGACAGCCACAGCATGACGGAGGACAATTTAGAGCAACATGGGCGTATTTGGCGCCAGGAGTCACTAAACTGGCCTGGGCAAAACATCATAAAACCCAATTGGTTTCTGGCGTCGGGTGCCCCCCCTTTGTTTGGGAAACCCGGGGAGGGCATCCGTGAAACCCCCACAAAATTTGAGGGCATTAATGTGATAAAACCCGTATCAGTCGGGCGTGACAAGGGGACACTCTGTACAGTCTGGGAGTGACCGGGAAACCGTGTATCGGGGAGGAAACCTGGAACACCGGGATCAGTCGGGGAGTGCCGGGGGCACTGGTTTTCCTTTTAGGACAATGGAACACCTATATCAGGGGCAGTGACAAGTGGAAAACTGTGTTCAGTCGGGCAGGCAACGTGGGGCACTGAACAGCTGGGCAGGACACGTGGAAAACCTGATCAGTCTGGGCAGTGACAACGGGACACTCTGTTTAGTCTAGGCAGTGACAGGTGGGGCACTTGACATCTGGGGGACAACGTGGAACACCAGTATCAGCGGGGGGAAGGGGAACACTTTGACAATCTGCAGTGACGCGTGGAACACCGTTATCAGTCGGGCAACAGCGGGAAAACTGTTCAGCTGGGAGTGACAACGTGGGGGACACTCGATATCAGTCTGGGCGTGACACGGGAAACCTCCGGGGACATCGGGGAGTGACACGTGGACACTCGTGTATCAGTCTGGGCAGGACAACGTGGAAAACTCGTGTATCACTGGGAGTGACAAAGGGGACATCGTTACAGTCTTTGCAGTGACAAAGGGGAAACCGTAATCAGTTCAAAGAACAACGTGGAACACCTGTGCTGGGCAGTACAACTGGGGGATGAATCAGTCGGGGATGACAGCTGGAACACTAATGACCCGTCTGGGCAGTGAAAGTGGGGGAATTTGGGGTATTGGGCAGTGACAACGTGGACACCTCGTGCTCGGGGAGTGAAAGGGGCACTGGGGATCAGTCTGGGGAGGACAACGTGGGACACCCCGTTCAGCAGGAGTGCAGGTGGGAAATTGTATCAGCTGGGCAGTGACAGCGTGGAACATCAGTATCAGCTGGGCAGGGCAGGTGGAACACTCATTTTAGTTGGCAGTGACAACGTGGGGCACTAGTCAGCTGGGCAGTGACAAAGGACACTCAAAATCTGGGTGGACAGCAACATGACAGCTGGGCAGTGACAAAGGACACTCGTGACAGTTTGGGCAGTGACAACGGGACAAATTGGGATAGTTGCAGGGCAACTGGGACCTAGTATCGTCTGGCGTGACAGCGGCATTTGTATCCCCTCTCAGGGCCCCAAACATATTTATATTTCCTTTCAGTGACAGCGGGAAACCCGTATCAGTCTAGGCAGTAAACTACATTTATCAGTCTGGGCATGCAGCGTAAAAAAATTTTTATGTCGGGCGTGACAATGGGAACTCCCCTTATCAGTCTGGGAGGGACAACGTGGAAATCGTTATTTCAGTAAATGAAAAACCTCTGTAGTCTGGGCATGAAGGTGGAAAATCAGATCAGTCTGGGGGGTCACTTTGGGCCTCTGTTAAGCTGGGCAGGGCAGCTGGAACACCCCTTATATTGGGCAGTGACAGCTAAACCGTTTTCTGGGAGGACAATACATTATGTCCATAAACGTGGCCCCTCATATAGTCTGGGGGGGTAAACGGGAACACTCATTATGTTTCGGGCATACGCGTGGAAATTTTATATCTGGAGTAAAGTGGAACATGTTATCAGTCTGGGATGCAATAACTGTTATCGTTCATGACAATGGGGAAATTTATCAGTTGGGATGAAAAATAACACTGTGTATAGTTGGGCAGTGACAGGGGAAAAATTTAGTCTGGCAGTACAGCCGGAACCTGTGAATTGGGCAGTACGCTAACATTTTCTTGGGCAGGACAAATAACTCGTTTCTTGGGCAGTGACGCGTGGAACATGTGTTCGCTGGGCGTACGCGTGGCACTCGGATCATGGGCAGTGACGCTGAAACTGTTCCCCGTTGGGGGGTGCAGCTGAACACCGGTACGTCTGGGCAGTGAAGGTGGCACCTGATCAGCTGGGAACGGTGGACCTCGGTATCACGGGCAGTGCAGCGTGGGAAAACCGTGTTCAGCTGGGGGGTGCAACGGGACATATGTTCAGCTGCATGCGGGAAAACCCGTGTTCAGCTGGGGGGTGCAGCGTAAAACTGTTCAGCTGGGCATGCAGAATATAGAATGATCTTGACAATTAGTTTTATAAGCGGGAGAAAACTAATATCTGCATTATGTTTTAACAGCAGCATTTATCTGCGTTAACAGTATAGATATATATAATTTATATTAAATAATATACAATAGGACGATAATATTTTAAGATTGGACCATGTAAAACGTCAAAGTCAAAAAATAGTTATAGTATATTAACTTTTAAGTATATACTATGTTAAACTTATAGACATAGGAACTTAAAATACTCAGGTTTAGGTAGACCGAGTGCTTTAGTGTCGATTCACAAAATTTTGATTAAGAATAATAAAATAATAATAAATAGTAATGGAAGAAAATCAGGTCTGATCCCAGGAAGAGGACAGATTTAGTTTCGTGGACCAAGAGCTTTTCACAAGCATCAAGGAACCGCCTGTGAGAAATTGGGTTCAAGCTCACAGCTTTTACACAATTTTCTGACGGTAACAGAACACCTTAATATCTCAGTTATCAATGTGTGTCCCACGTTGTCACTGCCCAGACTGATACATGAGTGTTCCACGCTGTCACTGCCCAGACTGATACAAGTGTCCCACGCTGTCACTGCCTAGACTGATACATGAGTGTCCCACGTTGTCACTGCCCAGACTGATACATGAGTGTCCCACGTTGTCACTGCCCAGACTGATACACGAGTGTTCCACGCTGTCACTGCCCAGACTGATACACGAGTGTTCCACGCTGTCACTGCCCAGACTGATACATGAGTGTCCCACGTTGTCACTGCCCAGACTGATACACGAGTGTTCCACGCTGTCACTGCCCAGACTGATACACGAGTGTTCCACGCTGTCACTGCCCAGACTGATACATGAGTGTTCCACGCTGTCACTGCCCAGACTGATACACGAGTGTTCCACGCTGTCACTGCCCAGACTGATACACGAGTGTTCCACGCTGTCACTGCCCAGACTGATACACGAGTGTTCCACGCTGTCACTGCCCAGACTGATACACGAGTGTTCCACGCTGTCACTGCCCAGACTGATACACGAGTGTCCCACGTTGTCACTGCCCAGACTGATACACGAGTGTTCCACGCTGTCACTGCCCAGACTGATACACGAGTGTTCCACGCTGTCACTGCCCAGACTGATACATGAGTGTTCCACGCTGTCACTGCCCAGACTGATACACGAGTGTTCCACATTGTCACTGCCCAGACTGATACACGAGTGTCCCACGTTGTCACTGCCCAGACTGATACACGAGTGTCCCACGTTGTCACTGCCCAGACTGATACACGAGTGTTCCACGCTGTCACTGCCCAGACTGATACACGAGTGTTCCACGCTGTCACTGCCCAGACTGATACATGAGTGTTCCACGTTGTCACTGCCCAGACTGATACATGAGTGTCCCACGTTGTCACTGCCCAGACTGATACACGAGTGTCCCACGTTGTCACTGCCCAGACTGATACACGAGTGTCCCACGCTGTCACTGCCCAGACTGATACACGAGTGTCCCACGTTGTCACTGCCCAGACTGATACATGAGTGTTCCACGTTGTCACTGCCCAGACTGATACATGAGTGTTCCACGCTGTCACTGCCCAGACTGATACACGAGTGTTCCACGCTGTCACTGCCCAGACTGATACACGAGTGTTCCACGTTGTCACTGCCCAGACTGATACACGAGTGTCCCACGTTGTCACTGCCCAGACTGATACACGAGTGTCCCACGTTGTCACTGCCCAGACTGATACACGAGTGTTCCACGCTGTCACTGCCCAGACTGATACAGAGTGTCCACGCTGTCACTGCCCAGACTGATACATGAGTGTTCCACGTGTCACTGCCCAGACTGATACAGAGTGTTCCACGCTGTCACTGCCCAGACTGATACATGAGTGTTCCACGTGTCACTGCCCAGACTGATACACGAGTGTCCCACGCTGTCACTGCCCAGACTGATACACGAGTGTCCCACGTTGTCACTGCCCAGACTGATACAGAGTGTCCACGTTGTCACTGCCCAGACTGATATACGAGTGTCCACGTTGTCACTGCCCAGACTGATACATCGAGTGTCCCAGTTGTCACTGCCCAGACTGATACATGAGTGTTCCCGCTGTCACTGCCCAGACTGATATGAGTGTCCACGCTGTCACTGCCCAGACTGATACAAGTGTCCCACGTGTCACTGCCAGACTGATCATGAGTGTTCCACGTTGTCACTGCACAGACTGATACACGAGTGTCCCACGTGTCACTGCCCAGACTGATACACGAGTGTCCCACGTTGTCACTGCCCAGACTGATACACGAGTGTCCCACGTTGTCACTGCCCAGACTGATACATGAGTGTTCCACGCTGTCACTGCCCAGACTGATATACGAGTGTCCCACGTTGTCACTGCCCAGACTGATACACGAGTGTTCCACGTTGTCACTGCCCAGACTGATATACGAGTGTTCCACGTTGTCACTGCAAAGACTGATACACGAGTGTCCCACGTTGTCACTGCCCAGACTGATACACGAGTGTTCCACGTTGTCACTGCCCAGACTGATACAAGTGTCCCACGCTGTCACTGCCCAGACTGATACATGAGTGTTCCACGTTGTCACTGCCCAGACTGATACATGAGTGTCCACGCTGTCACTGCCCAGACTGATACATCGAGTGTTCCACGTGTCACTGCCCAGACTGATACACGAGTGTTCCACGTTGTCACTGAACAGATTGATACACAAGTGTTCCACGCTGTCACTGCCCAGACTGATACAGAGTGTCTCCACGTTGTCACTGCCCAGACTGATACAAGTGTCCCACGCTTGTCACTGCCAGACTGATACACGAGTGTCCCACGCTGTCACTGCCCAGACTGATACATGAGTGTTCCACGTTGTCACTGCCCAGACTGATATACGAGTGTCCCACGTTGTCACTGCCCAGACTGATACATGAGTGTTCCACGCTGTCACTGCCCAGACTGATATACGAGTGTTCCACGTTGTCACTGCAAAGACTGATACACGAGTGTCCCACGTTGTCACTGCCCAGACTGATACACGAGTGTTCCACGTTGTCACTGCCCAGACTGATACACGAGTGTCCCACGCTGTCACTGCCCAGACTGTACATGTACACGCATGCGACTGATACCGATGTCAGTTGTCACTGCCCAGACTGATACATGAGTGTTCCACGCTGTCACTGCCCAGACTGATACACGAGTGTTCCACGCTGTCACTGAACAGATTGATACACAAGTGTTCCACGCTGTCACTGCCCAGACTGATACATGAGTGTTCCACGTTGTCACTGCCCAGACTGATACATGAGTGTTCCACGTTGTCACTGCCCAGATTGATACACAAGTGTTCCACGTTGTCACTGCCCAGACTGATACATGAGTGTTCCACGTTGTCACTGCCCAGACTGATACACGAGTGTTCCACGCTGTCACTGCCCAGATTGATACACAAGTGTTCCACGCTGTCACTGCCCAGACTGATACACGAGTGTTCCACGCTGTCACTGCCCAGATTGATACACAAGTGTTCCACGTTGTCACTGCCCATATTGATACACGAGTGTTCCACGCTGTCACTGCCCAGACTGATACACGAGTGTTCCACGCTGTCACTGCCCAGACTGATACACGAGTGTCCCACGTTGTCACTGCCCAGATTGATACACGAGTGTCCCACGTTGTCACTGCCCAGATTGATACACGAGTGTCCCACGTTGTCACTGCCCAGATTGATACACGAGTGTCCCACGCTGTCACTGCCCAGACTGATACACGAGTGTCCCACGTTGTCACTGCCCAGACTGATACACGAGTGTCCCACGTTGTCACTGCCCAGACTGATACACGAGTGTCCCACGTTGTCACTGCCCAGACTGATACACGAGTGTCCCACGTTGTCACTGCCCAGACTGATACACGAGTGTCCCACGTTGTCACTGCCCAGACTGATACACGAGTGTCCCACGTTGTCACTGCCCAGACTGATACATGAGTGTTCCACGCTGTCACTGCCCAGACTGATACACGAGTGTCCCACGCTGTCACTGCCCAGACTGATACACGAGTGTTCCACGTTGTCACTGCCCAGACTGATACACGAGTGTTCCACGGTGTCACTGCCCAGACTGATACATGAGTGTTCCACGGTGTCACTGCCCAAAGACCGGTGTTCCACTGTATGCCAACGACACAGTGTCCCGCTGTCACTGCCCAGACTGATACACGAGTGTTGTTTCACTGCCCAGACTGATACACGAGTGTTCCACGGTGTCACTGCCCAGACTGATACACGAGTGTTCCACGGTGTCACTGCCCAGACTGATACACGAGTGTTCCACGCTGTCACTGCCCAGACTGATACACGAGTGTCCCACGTTGTCACTGCCCAGACTGATACAAGGGTTATCACATTAATGTCCACTCAAACTTTGTAGGCGGGTTATCACAGGAGTGTCCACTGGGCTCCTGTGAGTCTATCTCCATTAACAAGAGGTTATTTGGTCGGAGTAGCACACCAGACGCCAGAGAAGACGCGGACATTGGTTCTGCATGATGTATGTCTGCCCAGGCCAGTTTAGTGACTCCATAGCGCCTAATACGACCCATGTTGCTGCTAAAATTGTCCTCCGTCATGCTGTGGCTGTCCAGGTCATTACTGCTGTTACTCACACATTCATTCCCCATAGAGCCGAACTGTGACTGCAAATAGAAACACATGAATATTTTCCAGAAGTGGGCATTTCTGAATTTGTTTAATTATTTGGTTTATTTCAAATAAGAATAATTACTATTATTACATTCCTCGTAAGGGTCACACAGTGCCTAGGGGAAGGGTGTGGTGGAGGTAATCAGGTTTTATCAACGGAAAAAAGAGTAACTTAAATTCATTAGATAAAGAAATAAAAGCTATGCAGGTCAGGCTTTACAATAATTTATGTCTGCATAAATAATTAATTACGACTGTAACCAGATATAAACATGTAAACAGTTCATTATCATTGTAACTTGTTTAGCTATCAAAACTTTGCGGCCCAGAGTCTGGACCCACTATGCCTCTGTAATCTTTTGACTACCATCCAAAAGATGGGAATGGGATGCATAATAAAGATATTAAACCAACTATGAGGAAATTAAGGGGCTCGAACCTGTGGCCTGGTGTTTACCAGTTGTACACTCAGTACCAAGGACACTAAGATTTGTGTCATGTTAGTTTCATACAAGTATATGTCATGTACGGCTGAGTGGATGAACACTGTGTATTACCTTGAGATACTTAGCGATCTTCTCCTTGGTGGATGTGTCCACTTGTGAGTTGGCTGTTATCACGTATTTGGAAGGAGACTTCTGTGGGATCATGAAGTAGCCATAGGGAAGCCAACCTTTTTCGTTCACTTCATCTGCACTGTCTGTCTCCATCTGCACGTACCAATAAGATAAACAAAACAGGTTATCATATATTCATAGCAACTGCCTGATCTAAACATGAAATAATATATAATACTAAATAAGGCATCATTCAATTATGAAGTAATTTGTAGAAAAATACTGTATATATCCAGTGCCTCTCATTATTGCAGCAGTGATTTTTTTAGAGTATATTTACATTATCTTGCAAGACATAAGAAGGATGATACTGTTTCTTTGCATTGTTACTATTCTGACTCACAGTGATGATATGTTGGTTAGTGTGCTCACAGTGCAAAGACTTACGTGAATAATAAGGTAAGGGGCCTTGCTCTTGGCCCTCAGGATACCAGGAGTGTAGAGAGCTCTGTGTTGCTGTAGTGCTGGACCCCACGTCTCCCAGGGCACTAGCAGTAACTTCACAGGCTGTACACAAACACATGAAATGTAAGAATAGCAAAATATTTTCCTTCAAAAGTTTATACACGTATGTAATAACCTATTTGCAATTTGTAGCTACAGGAGCAAAATTATGCTCGTGGTGTCCTGTCTTCAATACTCTGTTTATCATATATATATTTTAAAATTTCCAGTGGTTTTAAAGGATTCCACTGGTCAACCACTATTTGAGAAGAAGAAAATCTATCATCCTTTCCACTTCACTTTTTTTCTCAATTTACAACTGTGGTCTCTTATCCCAGTTGCACTACTAATCTTCTTTATGTACTCTTCCAGGTCCTTTCAAGAAATATTTTACATATACTATATGAAATCAATATTTAGTTATCATGTCTCTTTTTTTTCTATCCTCTCAGCCAACATGGACAACTATAATGTTTTCAACCGTTCATCGTAATTCATATTTTGTAGGTCTTCTTTGAACATTTTCTAACTTATCTATTTTTTTTACCTTTGTGGGTACCATATAACCACTGCATATTTCGTTTTGGCCTAATATAAGTTATAAACAACTTTCATAACGTTTCACCATCCATATAGTATTTGAAAACTATTTTATAGTTTGCCAATGTAGCTTATGATTTTTTTCATAATTTCATGTAGTACATGATCTTCCGATATTTTTAATAATAACTCCTATATCCCTTTGTCTACCTGATTTTTTAAATATTTTGTCACAGTCTATATGCCTCATGTGGCCTGACTTCACTTTCTCCCATTTCTATTACATGGCATTTACCTATACGTATTATATTCCACCATCTATCACTCCATGTGCACAGACCCTTGTGTCACCCCACTTGTGACATCCACCCATGCAGATATTTTCTTCTTATAGCTGCATTTTTCTCTTAAATTTTCTCTCATCCATTGTAATAATTTACCTTAATTCCTCCTATATTTCGCAGTTTTCACATTAGTCTTTCATAAGGAAATCCATCATTCTAGGTCAATGTTATCTGCTCCTATATTTCTTAGTTGAACAATTTCCGTACCTCTGTCTTAATAACTTAATAAATTACGAAATAGTTTTCCAGTCAGTATGTAATTATTCTCTGAGTGTTGATTTCACCTTTCTCTAATGGCTTTTTACAACAATCGTCAACGAAACTGGCCTATATTGTTCCATTTACTTTTCTCTAGAATACCGTTTAAATCATTGTAGTTAAATTTCCTGTGAGCAGGGGTGACCACCCGGGGTGCAGCTAGTCTTCACTCAGTATTGATGTTTTCTGTGTGAAGGAATAGTCGGGCGACTACTCATCATTACATCAAGGAGGACTGGCCACTACGGCACTCATTGTAAAATGTAACAAAAATAAAATGTTCAGTATCATCCACTTGTAGAGCCAAGCAGGATTTTATTGCTCCCTTTACACATCAAACAAGGTCTCATGAAAACTTGTGTTAAGGCGGCAGCCTTTCAGTACCTCGGTGGTAAATTCCCAAGAATCAGTGAAGCAAAATTTGTGGATGTATTTTTTGGTCCACAGATAAGCGAGTTTGACCATATCATAGTTGGTGAGGAGAAAAATGCGTGGAATGCTTTCCTGTTAGTAGCAACCAGTTTTCTGGGAAATGCCGTAGCTGACAATTACAGGGAGCTAGTGGAAAACCTGCTGTTGTGATATCAAAAATGGGCTGCAATAAGTCTTTAAAGATACATTTCCTTCATTTGTGGAGCAGTCAGCGTTGAATATGGACATCTCGATCATGGAGAAACGCTAAAAGGGAAAAATGGAGTCTATCACCGTTAGCAGATTACTGCTGGACAATAACAGATGCTCCTTCAGTGAAATACAAGAAACAAGCAAAGAAGCCTCGAGATGAATTAATATAGTATGTGAATG
>WNWK01046462.1:0-14306 GCA_009830355.1 Cherax destructor
CTCTGTCCACTGAACTCCGTGCAGGAAGTTCTTCATGCCCACGTAGTCACCTTTCTTGTAGTTTGGTTTCATTCTTGCAGCCCTTCCTGCTTCCCTCCACTTGTAACTCTACTATGTAGTCGAAGCTTAGAACCATATGATCACGGGCCCCAAGGGGGCTTTCATGGGGATGTGTGTGTGTGTGTGTGTGTGGGTGTGTGTGTGTGTGTCGTGTGTGTATGTGTGTGTGTGTGTGTGTGTGTGTGTGTGTGTGTATTAAGCAAAGCTAATTATTGTATACACAAAAGTCATCCGCTCAGTGTGTAGAAGCCATTGTTTACACCCGAGTAAGGTTGAGTGCTTCTCTTTGTTCTTCCTATATACCAAAAGCGACTCAGTTTTGATCTTTTTTTTCAACATCTTGGACTAATAAATTATGATGTCTCAGCCAATAGCAGACGTCTTTGTCTCTCCCAGGAAGCCAATCACAGTCTCAGAACTCCTTGCGGAAGCAGCAGGTGTTGTGGTGTGTAGCAGTGTAGTTCTAGTCTTGGATCAAAAATGGATTTAATCAAAACCATAATTTATAAAGGTTGTGGAGGGGTAAGCCAGTGGAAGGCCTCGGTCAGATGACCGAAAGCTCCAGCTGTGGGTCATCATACGACTAACCTAACCTATTCATGGGGGAGAGAGCACTTCCCAATCGCTCGTAAGTAAGAATAGTAACTGTTGGGACTGGCTTTCATAACTTCATTAGAAAACTATGAAAATTACGACAAAGGTCTCTCTCTCTCTCTCTCTCTCTCTCTCTCTCTCTCTCTCTCTCTCTCTCTCTCTCTCTCTCTCTCTCTCTCTCTCTCTCTCTCTCTCTCTCTCTCTCTCTCTCTCTCTCTCTTTCTCTCTCATATTGATAATTTAACAGTAAAGTTTTTTTTAAAACGTTGGATCAATCCATTTGGGTCATTCAACACAAGGAGTACTTGGGGGCTTGATACTCAGTCTCTGACCAGTCAAGCCGTTGATAATTACTGTCGTGTTATGTTTATAACGACACAATCAATGTGTCGTAGCCGTCGTGTTGATGCTGGACGCTGAGAACTTGAAAAATGGATAAAGAAAGTTGAACACCCTAGTCTTATGGCCACTGTCAACAGCCATCCACGGAGCATGTGTCATCCCTTGCTGGATACATGGGGGAGGAGAGAGAGGGAGAGGTTGAGAAGGAAGGAAGAGGAAGGAGTGAAATAGGGGTATGGAGAGGGATAAAGGCGGGAGGTAAGGATAGATGGAGGGAGGGGAAGAAGGTAGGTCGGAGGGAGAGAGGGGATAGGTTGGGCGAGGAGAGGGGGTGGGGAGAAGGGAGTGAGTGGGGGAGGAGGGGGAGGTGATAGTGAGGGTAGTAGCAAGAGACTGCCAAGTGTGTGTCAGATGAATAAGATAAAACACAAGGAAGACGAGGAGGAGGAGGAGGAGATGGAGGAGGAAGAGAAGAGGAGGAGGGAGGGAGGAGGATGGGGTGGAAGCAGAGGGTGGAAAGAAAGAGGAGGAGGAGATGGAGGAGGAAGACGAGGAAAGGTAAGAGGAGGAGGTATAAGTGTGAGTGAAGCTGATTTTAACTTGAATAACAGACCGAGAGAGAGAGAGAGAGAGAGAGAGAGAGAGAGAGAGAGAGAGAGAGAGAGAGAGAGAGAGAGAGAGAGTGGTGGACCACGTCAGAGACCATCTTGGGCAGCAGTGACAGATTGAAAACATTAGCTTAACTTGTCATCTTGCTCTCTGTTCCACTCACTTAACCCACTGTGGTAGCCCACTCTATCTTCCACTGTGGTAGCCCACTCTATCTCCCACTGTGATGGCCCTTTCTATCTCCTACTGTCGTGGCCCACTCTATCACACACTGGTGGCCCATTCTATCTCCCACTGTAGTAGCTCACTCTATATTCCACTGTAGTAGCCCACTCTATCTCCCACTGTTAGCCCACTTTATCTCCCACTGTAGTAGCCCACTCTACCTTCCACTGTGGTGGCCCACTATCTCTTACCCAGGTGGACCACTCGTAAAGTTTCAGTCTTCCAAAATAGGAAGCCTTCATCCTCTTCCTTTACAAGTTATAATTCTCCTTTATCCTACGGATCGTCTCGACTTGAAGATGCGGATTCTCTAAAACTATTCTTATTTCTGACTATTACTCTATCATTTACCTTATAATATTCTGCGCAGCTTATGCAGTATATAGCACTCAATATTTATAGCGTTGCCCAAGTTAAAGTGAGATTTGAATTCAGATTTATGGGTGAAATTGTGAGGTATCAGTAAGAATCCGAGAGAATCCGGATTCAGGCACGAAGAACCTTGTGATTCCAGGGCGCTGATTGGTTCTTTTGTATGTAAACAATGGCGGTGAAGTCACTCTCACCTCCATTTTATATATACTTTTACAAAGTTTTATTTATTATTTATGTACCAGTCACGGTGGTGTGCCTTTTTGTTGTTTATTTATGGATTTTTACTAGTGAAGACATGGACGGAAGCTAATGTTCTTGCTGCCTACTATTGATGAAGTGATCTTTCAGAAGATGTCCAGTCAGAGATGAACTTTCAGAAGATGTACAGCCAGACTCACCTCTTTGATCTGGATAAGGACTCTTGATCCAAGGGAAATTTTAGCTGCTCTGCCTTTCTTTGGATCGAACCTGATTGCCTCACATTCCCAAGCGATTTATGACCCCCTACGGCTTTAACGCTTCCCAAACGACTACATTTTTTATTATAATAATAATAATAATAATAATAATAATAATAATAATAATAATAGATGATGATAATAATAATAATTATACTAAACTTTACACCTAAATTATCTGTATTATTATTATTATTGTTACTATTATTTTATTATTATTATTATTATTATTATTATTATTACTACTACTATTATTATTATTATTATTATTATTATTATTAATATTATTATTATTATTATTATTATTATTATTATTATGCTTTGCTGCTTTTTCATTAAACAAATATTTTGCAATCAATAATACCCAAACGTATAAATTATCATTTCTATTGGCAAAATATGTATGATTTAAGGTGTGTATAATCTAAGTTGTGTATAATCTAAGAAGTTGCGTATAATGTAAAGTTGCGTATAATGTAGAAGTTGCGTATAATCTAAAGTTGCGTATGATCTAAGTTGTGCATGATTTCAGAAAGTGTATAACTCATACTTTAGAGAGAAACATCAGGCGATGTTTCGGTACCTCCTGGACCATTATCAAGTCACGACCTAGCGTCGTCCTCACCTTTCACTCGTTATTAAGCATTTGAGAGTGATGTGCGAGTACCAATAGCCTGGCTGATCAAATGAAGAATTTGAAGTGCCGGATTGAGAGGGTCAGAGGCACTAGCATTCCCTGGAATGCTTGTCAACAATGGTGAATGCTTGTGAAGATTGGTGACCGTCTGTGAATATTGGTGAACGTCTGTGAACATTGGTGAACATCTGCGAACATTGGTGAACGCCTGTGGACATTTGTGAATGCTTATAAGCATTGGTGAACGCCTTTGAACATTGGTGAACGCCCGTGAACATTGTGAACCCCTGTAACCATTGGTGAACGTCTGTGAACAGTGGTGAACGCCTGTGTACACTGGTGAACACGTGTGTACATTGATGAACGCCTGTGAACATTGATGAACGCCTGTGAACGTTGGCGAACACCTTTGCATGGAAAATTTGTAAATATCTGTAAATGCCTATTTACAATTAAGCGTTAAAGGTGATGGACCATTGCTAAGGGCATTTCAAGAAAAATCTGAAAGTGACTGAAAACATTCGTAAACATTCACGAATGTTTTTCAAGCATTTCAAATGTTTGTTTAAAACATCGAGTGGTGAGATTCTGGTGGTTGTGTAGTCCCGTTGTGACACATAGTGTCACCTCTCACACACACGAGTGTCAGCTGACACATGTGTCAGCTCACTACAAAACTACCTCGAGCACATCAAGGCATAATGTGACTTTAATTACATTTGCTCTTATCTTTCTCTCTGATCTCCTTGTTACTGATGGCGCAGTTAGTGATACTTTAACTCACTCTCTCTCCTCATTAGTATCAGCACTAGGAACTAGCACCACCGCTAGTAACCACAACTAGCTGAACTCCCAACACAGCCAGGATAACCCAAGGGAGGGTTAGCCACCCAGGATAACCCAAGGGAGGGTTAGCCACCCAGGATAACCCAAGGGAGGGTTAGCCACCCAGGATAACCCAAGGAGGTTATCCACCCAGGATAACTCAAGAAATTCAGTGCGTCATCGAGGACTGTCTGTCTTATTTGCATTGTAGTCCTTCAGTTTTGTCCCTCAGGATGCGACCCACACCAGTCCACTAACACTCAGGTGTCTACTTACTTGCTGGGTGAACAGGGGCAGCAGGTGTAGGTGACTAACACCCAAGTACCTACTTGCTGCTAGGTGAAAGGGACAGCAGGTATAAGGAAGCACGCCTAGTGTTTCCACCCTTGCCGGGGATCGAACCACAGACACCCAGTGTGTGAGGCGAGAGCGTTGCCTACCAGGCCACAGTCCTCCTTCTAACAAATGACAATTTTCTCTGAGTGTTGGCATATTTTGTACTCTGTGTGTGAACTCGTAACTGTACTCGAACATGAATAACAGACGACGAGGCTTGTATTCTCCCAGTGTCTCGGTGCTTGTCTATTTTGGCACTTCTCATGCAAATGTTGCAAAGGTGATCTCCATAAGTGCTCTCTCTCTCTCTCTCTCTCTGTCTGTCTGTTCTTTTCTCTCTCTCTCTGTCTGTCTGTCCTCTCTCTCTCTCTCTCTCTCTCTCTCTCTCTCTCTCTCTCTCTCCCCACACACACAACCATCGTTTGATTTACAATTTGTTTAATGGCGTTGAAATGTACGTATATTTATCTAGGTTATTTTTACAGTAATGTGAACTAACCTAACGTAATCTAGCCTAAGATAACCTTCCAACCTAGCCTAGCCCAGCCTTTGGTAAGTTAGGTTAGGCTAACCTAACCTAAGCTATTATATTTAAAATGAATATAAATTCCTTAGAACACACTTGTGTTTGCCTAGCAGAGGTACTCTCGTGTCTGCCAAGCAGAGGTACTCTTGTGTCTGCCCAGGAGGTACTCTTGTGTCTGCCTAGCAGAGGTACTCTTGTGTCCCAAGCAGATTCTTGTGTCGTATCAGAGGTACTCTTTGTTGACAAGCGAGGTACTCTCGTGTCTGCCAAGCAGAGGTACTCTTTTGTCTGCCAAGCAGAGGGACTCTCGTGTCTGCCAAGCAGAGGTTTCCCCGCTGCCAAGCAGGGTATTTTGTCTGCCAAGCAGAGGTACTTTGGTCTCCCAAACAGAGGTCTCTTGTGTTCCAAGCAGAGGTACCCTTTTGTCTGCCCAAACAGAGTATTGGTATATTACTGGGCTTCGTAAACCAATATGGGCACAGAGGCAATCAATCTTGTTCCAAGAAAAAGGGAAAGGGAGCCAATACCAGATCAAAAGGCCCCTTTCCAGGATAAAAACCCCCCCCCCTTAAAAGCAACAGCCTCCCCCAATAATTTTTTTTAAAACTAATATCGTTTAAAAAAAAAAGAAAAAAAATGTCTGGACATAAAAATTTTTATACTTATTTAAGGGGAAAATTTACACTAAACAAACATTTTTAAAAGGGTTTTTTTTAATAAATTTTGCTTATAATAAAAAGCTGTTGTACCGTAAATGTGAACTATAAATTTAAAAAAAAAAGGGAGATCGAAATATTATGATTTTTTTTTTCTTCGATTATTCTTCAACGTGTGGTCGATATTTTCGGTCGGTAATACTGGTCAATGTTGGGCTGCGTGTCGCTAGGTCGAAGAACTATTAATTTGGCTCAGCACGGAGGCTTTTTTTTAGAGCCGTGTCACGGGAGGTCTGGTCCCCGGGAAACCCGGCCACGGGGGGTCTGGTCAGGACCGGCCACGGGGGGTGGTCCAGGACCAGGCCACGGGGTGGCGGGCTAGGACCAGGCCTCCCGGGGGGTAAACCCCCACTGTTTAGCAGTCAGTAGAGGCCAGAATGAAATTGACCCCCCGGCAGCCCCAAATGGGGAACACACCCCCCGGGCTCCTATCAAGCACTCAACGACCACCACTGCACCCACTTAAACCCACAAATCTCTATTAGAAGATGGTTAAGTATTTCTGAGTTAAGTACCAGCCTCTCTGACCACCACACTGAGATATATCTCAATCTCCTCCAGTGTCAGTATCCTGTATATTTTCTTTATAAAATCAGGCTATTAATTTTGTTTTATTGCCCTTGAGATACTTTTCCAAAATTTGTAACCCCTTTTTTTTTAATATATCACATTTCCCCCCTTACCTTTGAGTTGTAAATGATGGTAGCATTAAAAATGGGTTGGGCAAAATATTTTTGTTAGTGGGTTTGGGTTTGAAAGATTTGCCTAGGATGGGCCAATAGGCCTGTTGCAGTGTTCCTTCTTTCTTATGTTCTTATGGGGGAAAAATACAATAATGCCAAAGCGAAGACTGGAGGAGTTTTTGGGGAAAAAACCGAAGCAGTTCGTAAAGGGCCCTACCAGTTCAGCCAGGCGTTGATGTCTGTGATGCCAGCAGGACGTTAGATACAACGGGATTGATCAGGCAATAAACAGGAAGTCTGGCCGCAGGCTGAGACTACATAACAGGGGAATTACATGAGAACAACAGATAGCAGAGGTCTTGTTTCTCTCCCACTGAAATTATCTGTTTTTTCAAGTTTAAAGACTCTCGTGTATTATCCAGGCGTTTGAGGAAAGGTAATGGCAGAAACGGTCAATTGACCAGGCAAGCACCAGACGAGCCGGCCCACCCCGGGGCCCCGGGTACTCCGGGAAAGACTCTCGGAACTCATAAAGGAAAGGCAGGAGGGTGACAAAAAAGTGAAGGATTCTCGAAGCCATTCACAGGTGCCCAAGGCATGAAAAACGAAATACAAGTCACAAATAACTCACACCTTTGAGGATAACTCTCATCAATTTTGGATCAGTCCTGGATCATTATAGGGGGCTCACAGCTGGCTCGATAATATTAAAGAAGAGCCCAAAAACATTGACCGAAGCTTCCTCGGCAGAGTGTGAGTTATTGGTGAACACCCAAGGGAATGTTTAGTAATATTAGGGAACGTAAATTTTCCCCACAAAAGATCCCTACGATACTCAGCTGCTGGAACCGACATCGTGGGACTAGGGCTATAAAGCACCGGCCCCCATCCTGGCAAAGCCGGTCGGGGAGCCCCGTAAAAATCATAATAGACTACCATCAGACCCTGTCTCCCGAAACCCGTCTTCCCTTTTAATCTCTAACAAGGTTAAGTTCGAGGCTCCCGGAGAGAGCCTGGGTCTCGTCTCCCGGGAAGGGTTTCTTCTGGTTCCCAACAAACCTAGTAGCTAAAGGGGGGGGAATCTAGGATTTTGGCTCTTTTTTATAATTGTCAAGTTTAATGAGGCTGTCCCAATTCCCACACTGGTGATAACGAATGGAACACAAACTTGACCAGAAAGGAAACAAGATTCTCCCAAAATTCTTTTTTAGGGACTCTCAGCACTGGCAAATTTTTTTAGTTTCACAGTTGTACAGCATAACACCAAAGTATCGCCTAGTGTTTACTTACATTTTATTGGTTATCGATTCACATACACACACACACACACACACACACACACACACACATATATATATACTATATATATATATATATATATATATATATATATATATATATATATATATAAAATATATATATATATATATATATATATATATTTTTAACACATCGGCCGATTCCCCCCAAGGCAGGGTGGCCCGAAAAAAAAATTTTATCATCATTCACTCCATCACTGTCTTGCCAGAGGGGGGCTTTACATTACAGTTATAAAACTGCAACATTAACACCCCCCCTTCAGAGTGCGGGGACTGTACTTCCCTTCTCCATGACTCCAAAGGGCCGGCCTGCCGGTTCCCAAATCCCCTTTATAAATGTTACTTTTCTCACACTCCCAAAAGCACGTCAAGTATTAAAAAAACCCTTTTTCTCCATTCCTCCTATCAAATACGCTCACACATGCTTGCTGGAAGTCCCAAACCCCTCGCACACAAAACCTCCTTTTTTCCCCCCCCCTCCCGCCTTTCCCAGGCCGACCCCCACCCCCCCTTCTCTCCACTACAGATTTATACACTCTCAAATCATTCTGTCTCGTTCCATTCCCCTCTACATGTCCGAACCACCTCAACAACCCCCCCTCCCGCTCTCTGGATAATAGTTTTTGGGAATCCCACCTCCTCCTAATTTCCAAACTCCGAATTCTCTCCCCTTATATTCACACCACACATTGCCCTCCCGACATGACATCGCCACTGCCTCCAGCCTTCTCCTCGTTGCAACAGTCATCACCCATGCTTCACACCCCATATAAGAATAAGAGTGTTGGTAAAAACTATACTCTCATACATTCCCTCTTTACTTCCATGGACAAAATTCTTTGTCTCCACAGACTTTTGAAGTGCTCCACTCACCCTTTTCCCCCCATCAATTCTATGATTCACCTCATCCTTCATGACCTATTGTTACAAAATGACACGATATCTATTAGTAATAGACATCTCCAGTGAACACTAGAAAGGATAGCCCTTCCCAGCATCCCCCCCCGTTACTGGGCTTTTGCAACAAAGTCAGTATCCTGGTCCCGTTATCCGATATATTCAATAAACTCCATGAGGATTACAACTGGTAGGGTACCCCCCAAAACAAATATAATTAAAAAGGGTTTTTTATCAAAGTGAGTGTCTAGGGTTTCAAAGTAAATAAATGTACATATGATCAGGATGTTCATTAAGTAAAGCATTAGGAGGTTAGCTCCTACACTGCTCTCATATACAATAATGTTTGCTGAGGGCACATATATCCCCAAAAGACTCTAAAAAATCCAGCAGGTACAACGTCAGTAATTACAATAAACCCGTTATATGCAAATAAGAATATATGTGTGTATGAGTGATCTCCAGGGTAACCCCCTAAACTCGACTCAACCAGTGTCCGACTGAACTTCTCAAAAGCTAGCTTCTCTAACAAACTGACAATCAGAACAGCTTGATTGACCAGTAAAATGACCAATTCGCATAACAGAAATATAACAGGCAACAGAAACCCACAGCGTCAGGAACCAGGAGATAGAATCGCCCCTAAGGGGGGACCATCAATAGATCCCCCAAAACAGTCAAAAAAACTCCCTTTCTACTGAAGCTGGGTTTCCCGTAAACAATCCCAAACTGTGAGGTGCACAGATCCCCCTTATTGAATTAGGTCAGGAGCTGAAATGGGAGCCTGAGTTATCTCAGAGTGTCAATGTGACACAAAACCCCAGTAAAACGTCGAAAATCACTGTCTAGTCTACCCTTGTGAACAAGTTACACAAACCCCCAAAGAAGTATGTTTCGTCTCACCCCCGAAAAATCTCTCCCAAATAAAGTCTAAATGGCGAGAAAACAAGCAGAGACAGGAGCGGGGTGTTGAAAAAACGATGTCCAGTTTTGCGTGGGTGCCCCGGGGGAAACAGCAGCCACCCACCTCAGGTGGAATCACGTGACTCCCCCCCAGCATCTAGACGCCGGCAGTATAACAACCCTAGTGTCATCATCGGTAGTTTGCCAACCCCAGGGCAGCTACTACAAACATGAGTATTATATGATGTTACATCCTACCTAATAAAAAAATAAGTCAAATAATGTCAAATAATGGGCCCAATAAAAATTTGGGCAAGATATTAAACGATTTAGCTATTATCGGAATATCAGCAATATAAAATTATAGAAAATGGAAATATACATCAATCACATATAAATAGATATATACATTGGGGCCAAATTCTGGGGTCCAATACCCATCTGCTGACATGTCCCTCCCAAATATCTGAATACATTCACCTCCTCCCTCTCTCTCCCCCCAATCTGATATCCCAAACTTTCGTCACCTAATCTTTTTGTTATCCTCATCACCTTACTCTTTCCCATATTCACTTTTAAATTTTTTTCTTTTACACACCCCACCAAATTCATCCACCAACCTCTGCAACTTTCTTCAGAATCTCCCAAAAACACAGTGTCATCAGCAAAAAGCAACTGTGACAACTCCCACTTTGTATTTGATTCTTTATCTTTTTAAACCCCAAAACCTCTTGCCAAGACCCTTGCATTCACTTCTCTTACAAACCCCATCTATAAATATATTGAACAACCACGGGGACATCACACATCCTTTTCTAAGGCCTTTCTTTTACTGAAATAGTTCCCCTCCCTCCCACACACTCTAACCTGAGCCTCACTATCCTCATAAAAACTCTTCACTGCTTTCAGTAACCTACCTCTTATTCCCTTTAAACCCGCAACATCTGCCACATTGCCCCCTATCCCCCCTATCCTTTCGCCTTTTTCCCCAAAACCATAAATGCCCAAAAAAACCCCTTTATTTCCAAATACTGTTCACCTATATGTTTCACTGTAAACACTTGGTCTAACCCCCCCACCTTTCCCAAAACCCCCTTGTTCATCTGCTATCCTCTTTCTGTCTTACTCTTTTTTTAAAATTTTATATATATATATATATATATATATATATATATATATTTAAAAATATTTTTTTAAGGGGGGCCCGATCTGGTTTACCTCTGTGAAAAAATTTGTCTTCCTGAAAAAAAAAATTCTCCCCCTTTTGGATGGGAAATTTATGAATAAGACTCATTTAAACACTTTATTGCTGTTATGTCTTTATAGCTGAAATCCCAAAAAAAACATGTTCTTTAAACATCAAAATACACATTTAAAAACATATGCTTTTTTTTAAAAAAAACTGGCGGGGTGGTCGGCCCCGCCCCCCCTTAACTCCCTCTATTGAGGACTTGTTCTGTGTTCAACATACGCAATGCAAAAACCACGATCTTGCAAGTCCTCTGAGCCAGCTGGAAGCATGGAATAGCCGGGCCATCTAGGGGGGAGTCAACCACAGTGGACTGGGCTAGTGAGCCATGATGTGTGTGTTGTCATTCTGACGTTTCAGAGGAATGGTGGGGGAGTTTCCTGGGGAGTTATCTCATTTCTAGGAGCACTCCAGACATTTGACCTTCTCAAGCCTCAAGCTGGTGCACATCAAGCCTCAGATTTCTCTGTACGTGTTATCACTGTTAGGTAAAAGGATACAAGCGTGACTAATGCAACATTTTAATGTGACATAATTTCGCTCCCCAGGAGCTTTGTCAACATTATTACGATATCGCTTTTGTACAGGAGAGTGTTCCTCCTCTCTCCAACGCCATTCACTACAAGGATGAACTTATTTTGGACTTTTTGTACACACACCTATCGTATATTCACTGGTGTAACATTACAGGTTACATTTGTTTATTTCCTCGTCTGGTTGAACGCTATGCAGGTTCACAAACAACTCACACTTTGGAAAGCACTAGCACAAACCTTAATTTTAAAGGGGTGGACGGGTAAGCCAGGGCAAGGCCTCAGTCAGATGACCAAAGCTCCAGCTGTGGTAGGTCATCATCTGACTAAGACCCTCGTCCCGGAAACATTTGTCCTGTTTCTGACGAATCTTCTAACCTAACCTAACTTTGGAAAGGGAAATTTAGACGATGTTTCAGCCGTCCTGAGTTACGATTCGATAATGATCCCGGGAGCGAAACGTCGTCTGAAAGATCCTATAAACGTGTGAGTTCTCTATGAGGAAAAACATCAGACTAACGTGATGATCACGTTAGAGAAACGTCGACTTAGTAGGGGTTCAACATTTCCATAACCCGTCATTTGTGGCTAGGTGAGACCAAAAATCATTTGTGGAGTTGCTCTGCACATTGCGGTGCCTTGCACTGGATATTGCAGGTACCTTTGACTGGGCATGGCACTGGCGCCTCATGGCAAGTCTACAATGGCACGCAACCCACAACTCAACTCCGCACGTCAATAATGTAAAAACCACAAACAGCATATCTTCTATTGTGGTTCTGTTCATTCAAGACCATGGTGCTGGCCACACTGATCCAAGACCATGGTGCTGGCCCCAGTGATCAAGACCATGGTGCTGGCCCATTGATCCAAGACCATGGTGCTGGCCACATTGATCCAAGACCATGGTGCTGGCCACATTGATCCCAAAACCATGGTGCTGGCCACATTGATCCAAGACCATGGTGCTGGCCACATTGATCCAAGACCATGGTGCTGGCCACATTGATCCAAGACCATGGTGCTGGCCACATTGATCCAAGACCATGGTACTGGCCACAGTGATCCAAGACCATGGTACTGGCCACAGTGATCCAAGACCATGGTGCTGGCCACATTGACCCAAGACCATGGTACTGGCCACATTGATCCAAGACCATGGTACTGGCCACAGTGATCCAAGACCATGGTGCTGGCCACAGTGATTAAAGACCATGGTACTGGCCACAGTGATCCAAGACCATGGTGCTGGCCACAGTGATCCAAGACCATGGTGCTGGCCACAGTGATCCAAGACCATGGTACTGGCCACAGTGATCCAAGACCATGGTGCTGGCCACAGTGATCCAAGGCCATGGTGCTGACCACATTGATCCAATAATATGGTGCTGGCCACATTGATCCAAGACCATGGTGTTGGTCAATTGATCCAAGACCATGGTGCTGGCCACATTGATCCAAGACCATGGTGTTGGTCACATTGATCCAAGACCATGGTGCTGGCCACATTGATCCAAGACCATGGTGTTGGTCACATTGATCCAAGACCATGGTGCTGGCCACAGTGATCCAAGACCATGGTGCTGGCCACATTGATCCAAGACCATGGTGCTGGCCACATTGATCCAAGACCATGGTGTTGGTCACATTGATCCAAGACCATGGTACTGGCCACAGTGATCCAAGACCATGGTGCTGGCCACACACTGCTGGAGACGAACTTACAATATGTAACCAAGTATCTTGTTGAAAAAATATATATATATATATGTGTGTATATATATATCTTCTTTCTTTCAACAAATCGGCCTTTTCCCCACCAAGGCGGGGTGGCCCAAAGAAAACAAAAGTTTATCTTTTTAACTTTAGTAATGTATACAGGAGAGGGTTACTAGCCCCTTGCTCCCGGCATTTTAGTCGCCTCTTACGACACGCATGGCTTACTGAGGAAGAATTCTGTTCCACTTCCCCATGGAGATAAGAGGAAATAAGAACAAGAACTAGTAAGAAGATAGAAGAAAACCAAGAGGGTGTGTATATATATATATATATGCTTGTACATGAATGTGTAGTGTGACTTAAGTGTAAGTAGAAGTAGCAAGACATACCTGAAATCTTGCATGTTTATGAGACAGAAAAAAAGACACCAGCAATCCTACCATCATGTAAAACAATTACAGGCTTTCGTTTTACACTCACTTGGCAGGACAGGGAGTACCTCCCTGGGAGGTTGCTGTCCACCAACCTACTACCATACATACAAAAATATATATATATATATATATATATATATATATATATATATATATATATATATATATATATATATATATATATATATATATATATATATATATATATATTGTCGTGCCGATTAGGTAAAACTTGCGATTTTGGCTTAAATAGCAACGCTCACGTTGCCATATAAGACAAGTGAAAATTTGTGTATGCAATAATTTCGCCAAAATCATTCTGAACATAACGAAAAATATATTTCATTGTGTTTGTTTATTATTAAATTAATGTTAAAGTATCTAAAATATATTTAGTTGGGTTAGGCTAAATTAAACTGCCCTTGTTATAATAAGGTTAGGTAGGTTTTCAAAGTTTCTCTTGGTACAAAATTATAAATTCTTACATTAACATAAATGAAAAAAATATATCTTTAAACGTATAAGAGAAAATTTTAGAAAGGACTTAATTTTAGATGAGTTCTTGTTAATTGACCAGTTTTACCTAATATATATATATATATATATATATATATATATATATATATATATATATATATATATATATATATATATATATATATATATATATATGTATATATATATATATATATATATTCACGTGACAGTTAAGTTGGTTCTCAAGTGCATGAAATCTTGCAAGACAGCATTGCAAGGATAGAGAGGAGAGATAAAACTTGGTTGTACAAATTCTTCTGTTGGTTGTGTAAATTCCTCTGTTGGTTGTGTAAACTAATTCATTTATTTCCGCATACCAACAGTACTGT
>WNWK01046463.1:0-14306 GCA_009830355.1 Cherax destructor
AGTACCACATCCATCATCTTGGCTCTCCTGATTCAGGACCCCCATGGGGCTCTAGGTTTCCCAATCAATCTCTTTGTGATTGAAATCACCCATAAATAGTAACTTTGCTCTCCCCATGTGGGCTCTTCTGGCTACCTCGGCTAGTGTGTCTACCATTGCTCTGGTTCTCTCGTTGTATTCTTCTCTTGGCCTCCTGCAGTTCTGTGGCGGGTTGTACATTACAGCAATTACCACCTTATGGCCCTCAGACTGAATTGTTCCTACTATGTAGTCCCTTTCACCCATTCCATCCATTCCTTCCACTTCCTCAAATCCCCACCTGTTCTTAATGAGCAGTGCAACTCCTCCTCCCCCTCTGCTCCCTCTATCTTTCCTGAGGATTTGATATCCGGGTGGGAAGATTGCATCTGTTATCATCCTGGTGAGTTTCGTTTTGTGTGTGTGTGTGTGTGTGTGTGTATGTTTGTTTGTTGTGTGTGTGTGTGTGTGTGTGTGTGTGTGTGTGTGTGTGTGTGTGTGTGTGTGTGTGTGTGTGTGTGTGTGTGTGAGTGGGCACCTTCACAGTTACAGAGGCACTCCTGGGTGATGACACCACTGACGTGCCTGTCCGTGGCATGTCAGAGTGCCATGCAGAGTAAAAGTTTGGAAGGGAGAAGGATAAAAAACAGAAGGAGAGGGCGAAAGGCAGAAGAAAGGAGGAAGCACAGATAATTGGAGGAAGAGAGTCCTAGAAACACTTCTGGAGGAAAAAAAATATTTTTGGAGCAAATGGACTGTCTGAGAGAGACTTTGAAGGATGAGACATGGTCCTTGCAAGCGTCGTGAGAGAGAGAGAGAGAGAGAGCTCTCCAGAGCTGTAACATCCCCACCCATCCTTCAGACTGCAGACACTGTACCTCCCACCTCCAGCAATGTAACATCACCATCTATCCTTCAGACTGCAGACACTGTACCTCCCACCTCCAGCAATGTAACATCACCATCTATCCTTCAGACTGCAGACACTGTACCTCCCACCTCCAGCAATGTATCACCACTCTCTATCCTTCAGACTGCAGACACTGTACCTCCCACCTCCAGCAATGTATCACCACTCTCTATCCTTCAGACTGCAGACACTGTACCTCCCACCTCCAGCAATGTATCACCACTCTCTATCCTTCAGACTGCAGACACTGTACTTCTCATCTGCACAACTAAATCATAACGATGCCTCCGTCTGTCGGACTGAGGATAAAACCACCAGTACTTCTTGTGTTGAATGACTCACTGGGAAGAAGACTGGAGCCTCCAGCACTTCTTGTGTTGAATGACTCACTGGGAAGAAGACTGGAGCCTCCAGCACTTCTTGTGTTGAATGACTCACTGGGAAGAAGACTGGAGCCTCCAGCACTTCTTGTGTTGAATGACTCACTGGGAAGGAGACTGGAACCACCAGCACTTCTTGTGTTGAATGACTCACTGGGAAGAAGACTGGAGCCTCCAGCACTTCTTGTGTTGAATGACTCAC
Source organism: Cherax destructor (assembly GCA_009830355.1). Lineage (NCBI taxonomy): Eukaryota > Metazoa > Arthropoda > Malacostraca > Decapoda > Parastacidae > Cherax > Cherax destructor. The sequence goes on from WNWK01046463.1 coordinate 1,511, forward strand.
TGGGAAGAAGACTGGAGCCTCCAGCACTTCTTGTGTTGAATGACTAACTGGGAAGAAGACTGGAGCCTCCAGCACTTCTTGTGTTGAATGACTCACTGGGAAGGAGACTGGAACCACCAGCACTTCTTGTGTTGAATGACTCACTGGGAAGAAGACTGGAGCCTCCAGCACTTCTTGTGTTGAATGACTCACTGGGAAGGAGACTGGAGCCACCAGCACTTATTGTGTTGAATGACTCACTGGGAAGTAGACTGGAGCCTCCAGCACTTCTTGTGTTGAATGACTCACTGGGAAGAAGACTGGAGCCACCAGCACTTCTTGTGTTGAATGACTCACTGGGAAGGACACTGGAGCCTCCAGCACTTCTTGTGCTGAACGACTCACACAGACGGAGTGTGAGGCCTCCAGCACTGTTCTAAGGACACTGGAGCCTCCAGCACTGTCCTAAGAACAACTCTTGAGGTGGGAGCAGCAACTGGAAAAATCACAGATGATTCTTCGTATAATTTAAGTTTCCCCAGAGACTCGTGGATGTTGGAAACATAGATGAGAGATACTAGGAGACCAGAGATAATGGAAGATGAGAGGTACAGGGAGACAGAGAAAATGAAAGATGAGAAGTACTGGGAGAAGAAAGGTTCTGGACGAAGCATCCAGGGAAATGAGACAGACTGGGGGATTAGAAATACTGCGAGATGAGAGATACTGGGAGATAAGACATCAAGAATATGAGAGATGCTAGGAGATGAAAGACATTGGAGGCTAATACATCCTGGGAGATGAGAGAAACTGTGATGTAAGTCATCGACGGTGATGAGAGATACTGAGAGATAAGAAATGCTTTCAAATGAGACATCAAGGGGGATGATAAATACTGGGAGATAATAAATACTGGGAGATATTAAGATAATGGTCTGGAACGATATGAACCTTAAGCTTGGGAATGGAGTCTTAAATACTGAGGTGGAAGCTGTCGAAGACGTTCACTAGTAGAAGCAAGAAGGCAAGAATTTAGGAGCAGAGCAGGAGGCCTACTGGCCTATGCTAAGCAGGTCCCTCTGGAATCCAAACTTTCCCACTCATAACTAGTAGTAATGCCATGAAGTGTGAAAGATGTCCACTATACCAAGATACCGTTGTGTTGCAGTGTCTGCCACTTATGTAAGACACTTGAGCAACAGTTGGGTATCTTTACTGTTGACTTCTTCAGTCATATACAGAGGCAGCAGGTTGAGGGACTGATTACATCCCCTTCATGCCACTACTACACTGCTGCCTCTGTATTAGACTGAAGAAGTCTACTGTGTGAGTGAAACGTTCCAACTGTTGTGTCTACATCATCACCTTGTCGGTATTTTACAACATTTTCAACATAACATTAGAGATGTGAGGAATTTCTAATAATAATAATCTTCTTAATTCAAAGCCTCATCCACCTCATCTTCCATCTCTTCATCCTCCTATTCTCCTTCTCTTCCGCTTCACTTCCTTCACCACCTAACCCACCAATTCCTCCTGCTTCTTCTCCTCTTCCTCTCCTCCTTTACTTAATCCACCAATTACATCTCTTCATTCTCCTCATCCTCCACCTCCTCCTGCTCCTCCTATTCTTGCTCCTTCTCCTCCTGTTCCGGCTCCTCCTCCTCCTATTCCTACTCCTCCTTCCGTTCCTGCTCCTCCTCCTTCTCCTATTCCTGCTCCTTCTCTTCCTGTTCCTGCTCCTTCTCCACCTCCTTCACAACCTCTTATTCCACCACCACTATACAGGTTATGGTACATAAATAACTCGTTCATAGAAGAACGAAACTTACGACAACATTTCGGTCCAACTTAGACAATTATCTGGACACACAGAAGGGCGAAGGGAAGGGGGGCGGGGCCGGGAGTAGTAGAACAAGAGGCGGCAGTAGTATGAAGCAGTTGTGGTAGAGGTAGGGGAAGTAGAAGAGGTATGAAGAGTGAAGTAGTGGTAATAAGAAGGGAGTAGTGGTAGTAGACAAAGAGTCAGAGTGAAGTAGTTAGAAGCGAAGTAGTAGTAATAGTAGTAGTAGCGGAAGTAGTAGTAATAGTAGTAGTACACAAATAACCCGCACATAGAAGAGAGGAGCTTATGACGACGTTTCGGCCCGACTTGGACCATTTACAAAGTCACAGACTTTGTAAATGGTCCAAGTGGGACCGAAACGTCGTGGTAAGATCCTATCTTCTATGTGAGGGTTATATGTGTATTGTTCCAGTCACGGTATTGTTGTTATTAGTAGTAGTGAAGGTAGTCTAAGAACAAGAGGAAAAAGAAAAAAAACAAAAAAATCAGCGGTGCAGGACAGCTAATGGTCCAGGAGAGGACAAAACCCAGGAGAAAAACTCATAGGACTGAACACACCTAGGCAGAAAAAAAAGGATGTCAAAGAAAATATAGGAACAGAGAAAAGGTATTACTAACACAGGTGATGTTTTGTGAGCCTCTAACACCTGTTCGTAAATACGTAAGCAAAGTTCTTAATTAGAGAGCGCAAAGCAGCAGAGATAAATTCTTAATCTGTGAATTCCTTCAGCAGATTCTATAAGTACTTAGAGTGATTATTTACAGGATGATATATAGGACCAAAAGTTACTGTCAGAACAGTCTTCCACAGAGGTAAACAAAGCCTAACTAATCTGCGCCACAAGTCGAAGACATCACTTCACAGAGTTGACGGGTTTTCACGTGATTAACTGAAGAACAGTGGGGCCCCGACTATTATACTCTAAACTGTTGGTTCACTGGTCGGGAGGGCATGTCTACATGGGCGTGTGACATATATAAAATAAATGCAACTTACTCTTAGCAACTCACAAGAGGTAAGAAGAGATTAAAATCAAGTAACGATTGTTCTGAAATTTGGAGTACTTGACATTGCAATCAGAAAGGAAGGCATCTACAGAGACAAAGCCAGAATTATGATTCGTATGAGGAAAGTTGTGTATATGGGATGCTTTAAAAACACGGTGTGTGAAGGTCACAAGAAGGGTAGCCCATGGTATAGGCTATAGCGTATACACACACACACAAACATACACACACACACACACACACACACACACACACACACACATATATATATATATATATATATATATATATATATATATATATATATATATATATATATATATATATATATATATATATATATATATATATATATATATATATATATATATATATGCAAGACAACCACTATGAAAAAATAGAGGACATCATGAGAGGTAATGGGAGCAATCCTATTATCTGTCTCAGTGCTGGAGGCAACGATGTTGGCAGACGTAGGAGTGAGGACCTGACTAGCAGGTTTAGGTCAGCAATAGACATAATTAGGAAGAAGGGTGGGAACTTTGTCATATGTGGTATTTTGCCAAGGAGAGGAGTTGGAAATGAATGGCTGTCCAGGGCAATTGGTGTCAATTGCTGGCTGGACAAATACTGTAAGGAAAATGCAGTAACATTCATTGACAACTGGGACCTCTTCTATGGCAGAAATGACATGTATGCCAGGGATGGGGTTCACTTATCCAGGTCTGGGGTGGGGGCACTGGCAACTGCAGTGGAGGGAGCTGTTAGGGCTTTAAACTAGAAATAGTTAGTGGTATGGGTTTTGGGGGGAAAACAGAGAAGTCCCAGTGTAGTAATATTATAAGTTGTAGGAGAACTAGTAATAGGCAGAATAAGGTAGATAGTGGAAAGCTAGTGACACTAGATGACAAGGACAGTAATAGGTATAGTGGAAAAACAGAGATGAGCAGGAAGGGTAAAGAGAAAGGAGGGTCTCTAAATATGTATTACACCAATAGTCGTAGTGCTAGGAATAAGATGGACGAGTTGAGATTAGTTGCAAGTACGGGTAATATTGATGTTTTTGCAATAACTGAGACATGGTTTAATATGAAAAATCGGGACTTGCCTGCCGAATGTCACATTCAGGGTTTTAAATTGTTCCAAGTTGACAGAAGTATCGGGAAGGGGGGTGGGGTGGCACTCTATGTCCGTGATCATTTAAATTGTTGCATAAAAACGGGTATAAAGTCTGAATTAACACATACAGAGTCTGTCTGGATAGAATTTTCAGAGGGTGTGAAAAATTTATTTTAGGCGTGATTTACCGTCCTCCAAACTTAGATAGGGAACAAGGGAGACTACTTTGGGAGGAAATTGTTAAGGCCACAAGACACGATAACGTAGTAATTCTAGGGGACTTTAACTTTAGTCAGATTGATTGGAATTTCATGACAGGGAATTTAGAATCTAACGACTTTTTAGAAGTAGTTCAGGATTGCTTTTGAAGCAGTTTGTAACAGAACCTACAAGGGAAATAACCTACTTGACTTGGTTCTGGCAAGCAAGAAACCCTTGTTAATAATTTAGAAATTACAGAGGAACTCGGCTCAAGCGACCACAAGTCAATTACCTTTAGCATTGAATGGATGTATGATAGTAGGGATAATTCAGTAATGGTCCCAGATTTTCGCTTAGCAGATTATAATGGACTTAGAGAACACTTATCAACTGTGGACTGGGGTGAAGAAGAGGTATCAATATGACAGTTTTCTTAACACTATACAGGCTGCCCAAAGAACATTTATCCCGTATAAAGAAATTAGATCAAGTAGAAATGACCCAAAATGGATGAATAATAGGCTCAAATATCTTTTAGGGCAGAAGAAAGGAATTTATAGGCGCATAAAAAGAGGTGAGGGTCATCTTATAAATCAGTATACTGACATTAAGAGGGACGTTAAAAGGGAATAAGAAAAGCTAAACGGGACTATGAAATTAAAGTTGCTAGGGATTCAAAAACTAACCCAAAAAGTTTTTCCAGGTTTATAGAACAAAAGTTAGGGATAAGATAGGTCCCCTTAAAAATAACTTTGGGCATCTTACTGACAAGGAGAATGATATGTGCTCTATTTTTAATAATTATTTTCTCTCGGTTTTCACACAGGAAGACATTAATAATATCCCAGTAATTAATTTTTACAGAGGCCCAGAAGAAGATAAATTATGTAATATCACAGTCACTAGCGAAATGATTATGAAACAGCTGGACCGACTGAAACAAAATAAATCGCCGGGTCCTGATGAGCTTTTTGCAAGGGTTCTTAAGGAATGCAAAATGGAACTCTGTGAACCAATATCTAACATTTTTAATTTTCTCTTCAAACAGGAGTAGTGTCTGATATGTGGAAGATGGCTAATGTAATTCCTATTTTTAAAGCAGGGGACAAGTCACTACCGTCAAACTACCGCCCAATAAGCCTGACCTCAATTGTAGGCAAATTACTAGAGTCAATTATAGCTGATATTATTAGAAGCCATCTAGATAACCATAATTTGATTAATGATACCCAGCATGGATTCACGAGGGCCGTTCCTGCCTATCTAATTTATTAACCTTCTTCAGTAAAGCTTTTGAGGCTGTTGATCACGATAAAGAATTCGATATTGTTTATTTAGACTTTAGTAAGGCTTTTGATAGAGTACCGCACCAGAGACTGTTAAAGAAAGTGGCAGCTCATGGCATTGGGGGAAAAGTGCTGTCATGGATCGAGTCATGGCTCACCAATAGGAAGCAGAGAGTGTGCATAAATGGGGTTAAATCCGAATGGGGACTTGTAACAAGTGGTGTTCCACAGGGATCAGTCTTAGGCCCATTGTTATTTATAATATATATCAATGACCTTGATGAGGGAATTACTAGTGATATGAGCAAATTCGCCGACGACACGAAGATAGGTAGGATAATTGATTCAAACATAAATGTCATAGAACTTCAGGAAGATTTAGACAAACTTAATTCGTGGTCAGAAAAGTGGCAGATGCAGTTCAATGTAGATAAATGCAAGGTTCTGAAGCTCGGGAGTGTCCATAACCCAAGCACTTATAAGTTAAATAACGTAGAACTTAGCCATACAGATTGCGAGAAGGACTTGGGGGTGATGGTAAGCAGCAACCTTAAACCAAGACAGCAATGCCTAAGCGTACGTAATAAGGCAAATAGATTACTGGGATTTATATCAGAAGTGTTAGCAACAGAAGTCCAGAGGTTATATTACAGCTTTATACATCATTAGTAAGGCCTCACCTAGATTACGCAGCTCAGTTCTGGTCTCCATATTACAGAATGGACATAAATTCGTTAGAAAACATTCAGCGTAGAAGGACTAAATTAATACATAGCATTAGAAATCTTCCTTACGAAGAAATATTGAAGACCCTAAAATTACATTCACTTGTAAGACGTAGAATGAGGGAGACATGATCGAGGTATACAAGTGGAAAATGGGTATTAACAAAGGGGATATAAATAAGGTCTTGAGGATATCTCTCCAAGAGAGAACCCGCAATAATGGATTCAAGTTAGATAAGTTTAGATTTAGAAAGGATATAGGAAAGTATTGGTTTGGAAATAGGGTAGTTGATGAGTGGAACAGTCTGCCTGGTAGGGTTATTGAAGCTAGGACCTTGGGTAGTTTCAAATTTAGGTTGGATAAATTCATGAGTGAGAGGGGTTGGATTTGAGTGGGACTCGCGCATGAGTGGGTAGAATTGTCAAAGCTTATTTCTTGGGTAGCATTGAAAATTGGGTTGAGCAAATATTCTGTTAGTGGGACGGATTGTGAAGGACCTGCCTAGTATGGGCCAACAGGCCTGCTGCAGTGTTCCTCCTTTCTTATGTTCTTATGTTCTTATGCTTTCGTGACTACTCACATTATCAAGGAACTATAAAAGGAAACATGACAAGAAGGCTTATAAAGGGGCAGATTACACCTCACAGTCACATCACACTAACAAAGACAACAATTCACAGTAGCGTAACATCGCACGACTCTCTGAAGAGGAACATAAGAAAGGAACATAAGAACATAAGAAAGGAGGAACACTGCAGCAGGCCTGTTGGCCCATACTAGGCAGGTCCTTCACAATCCATCCCACTAACAGAATAATTGCCCAACCTAATTTTCAATTCTACCCAAGAAATAAGCTTTGCAGATTCTATTAACTCAAGTGCGAGTCCCACTCAAATCCAACCCCTCTCACTCATGTATTTATCCAACCTAAATTTGAAACTACCCAAGGTCCTAGCTTCAATAACCCTACTAGGCAGACTGTTCCACTCATCAACTACCCTATTTCCAAACCAATATTTTCCTATATCCTTTCTAAATCTAAACTTATCCAATTTGAATCCATTATTGCGGGTTCTCTCTTGGAGAGATATCCTCAAGACCTTATTTATATCCCCCTTATTAATACCCATCTTCCACTTATATACCTCGATCATGTCTTCCCTCATTCTACGTCTTACAAGTGAATGTAATTTAAGGGTCTTCAATCTTTCTTCATACGGAAGATCTCTAATGCTATGAATTAACTTTGTCATTCGTCGCTGAATGTTTTCTAACGAATTTATATCCATTCTGTAAAAAGGAGACCAGAACTGAGCTGCGTAATCTAGGTGAGGCCTTACTAATGATGTATAAAGCTATAAATTAGACACATATGCAACATTTGGGTATCTTTATTGAGGAAACGTTTCGCCACACAGTGGCTTCATCAGTCCAATACAAAGTAGAAAGGTGTAAGGAGAGTAGGAGTTTTGAGGTAATCAGTCCCTCGGCCTGGAGTCGATGTGTTCAGTCCATCAATCTTGTAGAAATGACAGCATATGTCCGTAGAGGTGGCTTATATACTGTAGTTAGGTGAGGTGAAGCAGCAGGAGGCGGGGTCATAGTGGTACCATCCACTAGTCTAAGTAGATCTTCGTCCAAAGGATGGACAAGTGTTGAAGAATTCGTTTGTATTAAGATCCCAAGATGTTACATAAGAACATAAGAACATAAGAAAGGAGGAACACTGCAGCAGGCCTGTTAGCCCATACTAGGCAGGTCCTTCACAATCCATCCCACTAACAGAATATTTGCTCAACCCAATTTTCAAAGCTACCCAAGAAATAAGCTTTGACAATTCTACCCACTCATGCGCGAGTCCCACTCAAATCCAACCCCTCTCACTCATGAATTTATCCAACCTAAATTTGAAACTACCCAAGGTCCTAGCTTCAATAACCCTACTAGGCAGACTGTTCCACTCATCAACTACCCTATTTCCAAACCAATACTTTCCTATATCCTTTCTAAATCTAAACTTATCTAACTTGAATCCATTATTGCGGGTTCTCTCTTGGAGAGATATCCTCAAGACCTTATTTATATCCCCTTTGTTAATACCCATTTTCCACTTGTATACCTCGATCATGTCTCCCCTCATTCTACGTCTTACAAGTGAATGTAATTTTAGGGTCTTCAATCTTTCTTCGTAAGGAAGATTTCTAATGCTATGTATTAATTTAGTCATTCTACGCTGAATGTTTTCTAACGAATTTATGTCCATTCTGTAATATGGAGACCAGAACTGAGCTGCGTAATCTAGGTGAGGCCTTACTAATGATGTATAAAGCTGTAATATAACCTCTGGACTTCTGTTGCTAACACTTCTTGATATAAATCCCAGTAATCTATTTGCCTTATTACGTACGCTTAGGCATTGCTGTCTTGGTTTAAGGTTGCTGCTTACCATCACCCCAAGTCCTTCTCGCAATCTGTATGGCTAAGTTCTACGTTATTTAACTTATAAGTGCTTGGGTTATGGACACTCCCGAGCTTCAGAACCTTGCATTTATCTACATTGAACTGCATCTGCCACTTTTCTGACCACGAATTAAGTTTGTCTAAATCTTCCTGAAGTTCTATGACATTTATGTTTGAATCAATTATCCTACCTATCTTCGTGTCGTCGGCGAATTTGCTCATATCACTAGTAATTCCCTCATCAAGGTCATTGATATATATTATAAATAACAATGGGCCTAAGACTGATCCCTGTGGAACACCACTTGTTACAAGTCCCCATTCGGATTTAACCCCATTTATGCACACTCTCTGCTTCCTATTGGTGAGCCATGACTCGATCCATGACAGCACTTTTCCCCCAATGCCATGAGCTGCCACTTTCTTTAACAGTCTCTTTTGCGGTACTCTATCAAAAGCCTTACTAAAGTCTAAATAAACAATATCGAATTCTTTATCGTGATCAACAGCCTCAAAAGCTTTACTGAAGAAGGTTAATAAATTAGATAGGCAGGAACGGCCCTCGTGAATCCATGCTGGGTATCATTAATCAAATTATGGTTATCTAGATGGCTTCTAATAATATCAGCTATAATTGACTCTAGTAATTTGCCTACAATTGAGGTCAGGCTTATTGGGCGGTAGTTTGACGGTAGTGACTTGTCCCCTGCTTTAAAAATAGGAATTACATTAGCCATCTTCCACATATCAGACACTACACCTGTTTGAAGAGATAAATTAAAAATGTTAGATATTGGTTCACAGAGTTCCATTTGCATTCCTTAAGAACCCTTGCAAAAAGCTCATCAGGACCCGGCGATTTATTTTGTTTCAGTCGGTCCAGCTGTTTCATAATTATTTCGCTAGTGACTGTGATATTACATAATTTATCTTCTTCTGGGCCTCTGTAAAAATTAATTACTGGGATATTATTAATGTCTTCCTGTGTGAAAACCGAGAGAAAATAATTATTAAAAATAGAGCACATATCATTCTCCTTGTCAGTAAGATGCCCAAAGTTATTTTTAAGGGGACCTATCTTATCCCTAACTTTTGTTCTATAAACCTGGAAAAAACTTTTTGGGTTAGTTTTTGAATCCCTAGCAACTTTAATTTCATAGTCCCGTTTAGATTTTCTTATTCCCTTTTTAACGTCCCTCTTAATGTCAGTATACTGATTTATAAGATGACCCTCACCTCTTTTTATGCGCCTATAAATTCCTTTCTTCTGCCCTAAAAGATATTTGAGCCTATTATTCATCCATTTTGGGTCATTTCTACTTGATCTAATTTCTTTATACGGGATAAATGTTCTTTGGGCAGCCTGTATAGTGTCAAGAAAACTGTCATATTGATACCTCTCTTCTTCACCCCAGTCCACAGTTGATAAGTGTTCTCTAAGTCCATTATAATCTGCTAAGCGAAAATCTGGGACCATTACTGAATTATCCCTACTATCATACATCCATTCAATGCTAAAGGTAATTGACTTGTGGTCGCTTGAGCCGAGTTCCTCTGTAATTTCTAAATTATTAACAAGGGTTTCCTTGCTTGCCAGAACCAAGTCAAGTAGGTTATTTCCCCTTGTAGGTTCTGTTACAAACTTCAAAAAGCAATCCTGAACTACTTCTAAAAGTCGTTAGATTCTAAATTCCCTGTCATGAAATTCCAATCAATCTGACTAAAGTTAAAGTCCCTAAATTACTACGTTATCGTGTCTTGTGGCCTTAACAATTTCCTCCCAAAGTAGTCTCCCTTGTTCCCTATCTAAGTTTGGAGGACGGTAAATCACGCCTAAAATCAATTTTTCACACCCTCTGAAAATTCTATCCAGACAGACTCTGTATGTGTTAATTCAGACTTTATACCCGTTTTTGTGCAACAATTTAAATGATCACGGACATAGAGTGCCACCCACCCCTTTCCCGATACTTCTGTCTACTTGGAACAATTTAAAACCCTGAATTGACATTCGGCAGGCAAGTCCCGATTTTTCATATTAAACCATGTCTCAGTTATTGCAAAAACATCAATATTACCCGTACTTGCAACTAATCTCAACTCGTCCATCTTATTCCTAGCACTACGACTATTGGTGTAATACATATTTAGAGACCCTCCTTTCTCTTTACCCTTCCTGCTCATCTCTGTTTTTCCACTATACCTATTACTGTCCTTGTCATCTAGTGTCACTAGCTTTCTACTATAACACTAGCTTTCTAGATGGTTCAGAGAACCGACAAGTTATAAATTAGACATATGCAACATTTGGGTATCTTTATTGAGGAAACGTTTCGCCACACAGTGGCTTCATCAGTCAATACAAAGTAGAAAGGTGAAAGGAGGTAGGGTTTGAGGTAATCAGTCCCTCGCCTGGAGTCGATGTGTTCAGTCCATCAATCTTGTAGAAATGACGCATATGTCCGTAGGGTGGCTTATATACTGTAGTTAGGTGAGGTGAAGCAGCAGGAGGCGGGGTCATAGTGGTACCATCCACTAGTCTAAGTAGATCTTCGTCCAAAGGTTCTACAAGTGTTGAAGAATTCGTTTGTATTAAGATCCCAAGATGTTGCTGTGTCAGACAGGGTATAGATGAATGGTTCAGAGAACCGACATATGTGTCTAATTTATAACTTGTCGGTTCTCTGAACCATTCATCTCTGCCCTGTGACACAACAACATTTGGGATCTTAATAAACATTCTTCAACACTGTCCAACCTTGGACGAGATCTGCTAGACTAGTGGATGGTAACACTTGACCCGCCTCCTGTTCTCACCAATATAAGCCCTCTACGGACATATGCATGTCATACAAGATGTGGACTGAACACATCGACCACGATGCTCCCAAAATCTTCCCGCACCTTCTGCTTGGACTGATGAGCCACTGTGTCACTTTCCTCAATAAAGATACCCAAACATATGTGTCTAATTTAACGTCGTTCTCTGAACCATTCATCTATGTATAAAGCTGTAATATAACCGCTGGACTTCTGTTGCTTACACTTCTTGATATAAATCCCAGTAATCTATTTGCTTTATTTCTTACGCTTAGGCATTGCTGACTGGTTTGAGGTTGCTGCTAACCATAACCCCAAATCCTTTTCGCATTCTGTACGGCTGAGTTCAACATTATTAAGCTGGTAGGTGCTAGGGTTATGAACATTCCCGAGCTTTAGAACTTTGCATTTATCTATATTGAACTGCATCTGCCATTTTTCTGACCAGGAATTGAGTTTGTCCTAAATCCTCCTGAAGTTCCGTGACATCTACGTCTGAATCGATTATCCTACCTATCTTCGTGTCATAAGAACATAAGAAAGGAGGAACACTGCAGCAGGCCTGTTGGCCCATACTAGGCAGGTTCTTCACAATCCGTCCCACTAACAGAATATTTGTCAACCCAATTTTCAATGCTACCCAAGAAATAAGCTTTGACAATTTTACCCACTCATGCGCGAGTCCCACTCCAAATCCAATCCCTCTCACTCATGAATTTATCCAACCTAAATTTGAAACCCCAAGGTCCTAGCTTCAATAACCCTACTAGGCAGACTGTTCCACTCATCAACTACCCTATTTCCAAACCAATACTTCCTATATCCTTTCTAAATCTAAACTTATCTAACTTGAATCCATTATTGCGGGTTCTCTCTTGGAGAGATATCCTCAAGACCTTATTTATATTCCCTTTGTTAATACCCATTTTCCACTTGTATACCTCGATCATGTCTCCCCTCATTCTACGTCTTACAAGTGAATGTAATTTTAGGGTCTTCAATCTTTCTTCGTAAGGAAGATTTCTAATGCTATGTATTAATTTAGTCATTCTACGCTGAATGTTTTCTAACGAATTTATGTCCATTCTGTAATATGGAGACCAGAACTGAGCTGCGTAATCTAGGTGAGGCCTTACTAATGATGTATAAAGCTGTAATATAACCTCTGGACTTCTGTTGCTAAAACTTCTTGATATAAATCCAGTAATCTATTTGCCTTATTACGTACGCTTAGGCATTGCTCTCTTGGTTTAAGGTTGCTGCTTACCATCACCCCCAAGTCCTTTTCGCAATCTGTATGGCTAAGTTCTACGTTATTTAACTTATAAGTGCTTGGGTTATGGACACTCCC
>WNWK01046464.1:0-14306 GCA_009830355.1 Cherax destructor
TCTCTTTTACACAAATACATTCGTGATGCAGATTACATGGTAAGCTTAAATATGTCGCCAGTAGCTATAGCTTTTCTGGAGGACATATGCACCTTAATCACCTGTCCTGCAGCAGCAGTCATTAGATGTATTTTCTTCTGTTGCAGACATGTACCATGGATTTTGTGTTCAATAAAGCCTAGAAATGAGGCCTGTGTTTTTATCACAACACTGCTCTATATTGACCTGGTTCTGTTCTATATTGACTCCAGGTTTTGCTCTATATTGACTCCAGGTTCTGCTCTATATTAGCTCCAGGTTCTGCCTCTATATAGCTCCAGGTTCTGTTCTATATTAGTTCCAGGTTCTGTTCTATGTTGACTCCAGGCCCTGTTCTATATTGACTCTAGGTCTGCCTATATTGACTCCAGGTTCTGCTCTATATTAGCTCCAGGTTCTGTTCTATTGACTCCAGGTTCTGTTATCTATTGACTCCAGGTTCTGTTCAATATTAACTCCAGGTTCTGCTCTATATTGACCCAGGTTCTGTTTTATATAGACTAGGTTCTGCTCTATATTGACTCCAGGTTCAGCTCTATTGACTCCAGGCTTGGCTCATATTGACTCCAGTTTCTGCTCTATATTGACTCCAGTTTCTGCTCTATATTGACTCCAGTTTCTGCTCTATATTGACCCAGGCTTGGCTCTATATTTGCTCCAGGTTCTGATATGTTAACCCAGGTTCTGGTCTATGTTAACCCAGGTTCTGCTCTATATTGGCTCCAGGTTCTGTCTATATTGACTCCAGGTTCTGCTCTATATTGACTCCAGGTTCTGCTCTATATTGACTCCAGGTTCTGCTCTATATTGACTCCAGGTTCTGCTCTATATTGGCTCCAGGCTCTGCTCTATACTGTATTCAGGCTCTGCTCTATATTGTATCCAGGCTCTGCTCTATATTGTATCCAGGCTCTGCTCTATATTGTATCCAGGCTCTGCTCTATATTGTATCCAGGCTCTGCTCTATATTGTATCCAGGCTCTGCTCTATATTGGCCTCAGACTGTGCTCTATATTGTATCCAGGCTCTGCTTTATATTGTATCCAGGCTCTGCTTTATATTGTATCCAGGCTCTGCTCTATATTGTATCCAGGCTCTGATCTATATTGTATCCAAGCGGCTCTACTCATATTGTATCCAGGCGGCTCTACTTATATTGTATCCAGGCGGCTCTACTCTATATTGTATCCAGACGGCTCTACTCTATATTGTATCAGGCGGCTCTACTCTATATTGTATCCAGGCTCTGTTCTATATTGACCCAGGTTCTGGTCAGAGTTAGTTTAATATCTTTATTATGCACCCCATACCCATCTACAAGAATCTCCGAGAATAGTACCCGTTACTAGACCACATCTGGACTAACTCAATATCCCCTCTAAAATCAGGCATAATCACAGAAAACACCACAGACCACTACCCTACCTTTCATAACTAACCTAGGCATTTTGCCCCAAGAAATTTCAAAAGTTACCTTCAGACTGCATAATGAGTCAGCTGTTAATAATTTTATATCAGCTATGACGAACATTGACTGGCTTAATGAATTAGAACACATTCAGATACTAATGAATGCATCAAGAACTTCCTTAAAAACACACAACCTCTATAACAGACATTGCCCCAAAAACTAAACAGATCACAGCTAAGCGACTTAACAATCCCTGGCTAACACCCAGCATCCTTAAATCCATAAACAAGAGGCACCAATATGAAAAACAATATAGAAGGGGTCTAATAACCAGAGAACAATCCAAACGCTACTCATCAATCCTTACTAGCCTGATAAGAAGGTCCAAAAAATTGTATTATGAGAACAGACTCCAGACTGTAAAAGGTGATATGAAAAAGACCTGGAAAACTCTATCTACAATTCTAGGAAATAAAAAGATTTCCACGAAAAATACCATCAAATTATCAAAAACATACGAACCCCTACTCTCACCGACTGAGACAGCAAACAGACTTAATGTTTTCTTCTCCACCATAGGTAAAAATCTAGCGAGTAAAATCCCAAGCTCGAACACTCGTCCAACAGACTACCTCACCAACACCTACCCAGATACACTATTCCTAGCTCCTACCAACTCAATTGAAGTCTCGCTCATAATCAACACCCTCAAAAACAAAGCAGGAGACATAAACAGCTTACCACCCTTTATGTACAAAAAAGCTTCACACGTACTGTTACCAATTATAGCAACATTATTCAATAAATCCATTGAATCTTCCACCTTCCCATCAATTCTCAAAATAGCTAGGGTCACCCCGATCCACAAAGGAGGTGACCAAAGTGACTTGAACAATTATAGACCAATCTCAAATTTACCACTGCTTTCAAAATCTTCGAAAATTAATTCATAAACAGATCTATTCCTTCCTCGATTCACACAATGTACTAAACCCCTGTCAATTTGGATTCAGGACTAACAAGAGCACAAACGATGCTATAACACACATGTTAGAGTTAATATACACCGCATTTGAGAAGAAAGAAGTTCCGCTGGGAATCTTTATAGACCTACGCAAAGCATTTGATACAGTCGACCATGATTTATTGCTCACAAAATTAGCGTACTATGGTATTAGGGGGCACCCCTCAATTACCTAAAGTCGACCTTAGCAACAGAAGCCAGTATGTGTACACAAATGGAGTGAACTCTTCCACACGACAAATTACAGTCGGTGTCCTCAAGTAGTGTCCTGGGGCCACTCTTATTTCTCATTTACATAAACGACCTACCGAATGCATCACAACTACTCAAACCCATTTTATTTGCAGATGACACAACATATGTCTTCTCTCACCCAAATCCAGTCATACTAGCCAACACAGTTAATGCCGAATTACAGAAAATAACAACATGGATGACGACAAATAAACTTACACTCAATACTGACAAGACCTACTTCATACAGTTTGGAAACAAAGCTACAAATGTTCCACTTAACATAACACTAAATGGTGCACCCATCACAAGACTCAAAGAGGGAAAATTCCTAGGAATCCACCTTGACAGTAGTCTTAAATTCCAAACTCATATACAACAAATTTCCAAGAAAATCTCAAAGACAGTAGGTATATTATCTAAGATACGCTATCATGTGCCACAACCAGCTCTCATTGCACTATATCATTCTCTTATCTACCCTTATCTCACCTATGGAATCAGTGCATGGGGCTCAACAACATTAAATCACCTTAGACCACTCATAACCCAGCAAAAGGCTGCAGTCAGGATGATAACAAATTCCCACTCTAGACAACATACTCCACCTATGTTCAGAACATTAAAACTACTCACCGTAAAAAATATTCACACCTATTCATGTGCCATCTACATACATAAAACTCTACATGCTAATATCAACCCTCCGCTCAAAATTCTCCTCAACAACTTTAATAGGTCCCACGACCATGACACAAGACGCAGATCACTATTTGACATACCCCGAGTCCATACTAACCAATGTAAAAATTCTATGCATATAAAGGGGCCCAGAATCTGGAATTCATTACCAGTAAATATTAAGTTAACCTTGTCCGAAAATCAATTCAAGACTCTTCTCAAAAATCACCTACTCACACTATACTAAATACTCATACTGTAACAAACTTTCAAACCCAATGTTATTTTACTTAAGATAATCTCAATTTATATGTCATCCTCCTTAACACTTGTTGCAATATCATATCATCATATTGTTCATTTAAATATTATAGTATCATCATTTTGTTAAATAGAAATAAAATATATAACTAGAAGAAATTCAATAAATTTTCTAGTATTGTTATTATACTAGTAATGCATCAACATATTGTAACTTGAATTAAAATATACAACTAAACTAAACTCAACCAATTTCTCTTGTATTGTCTTTTTATTGTATGTATAATCAGATTGAAATTTTAAATAATACAGAACTAGAATAAACTCAATCAATTTCTCTAGCATTAAGTCTTTAGTGAATAAGTCTTTAGAATAAGCTGCCCCTAATGCCATGCATGCCAGTGGCTCTATTTGCATTACAGTTTTATAATTGTAACTACCAATAACAATGTACACTTGTAACATGCATTGAAATAAAAATATTATTATTATTATATTATTATTTTTATTATTATTATTATTATTATTATTATTATTATTATTATTATTATTACAGAGGTACATAATAGGTCCAGGGACTGGGCCCCAAAGTTATGATAGCTGAGCAAGTTACAAATGTAATGAACTCCAGGTAGATCTGCTCACAATCATGACCAAGTTACAAAGGTAATGACTTATATTCACGTCTATATATGGTAACAATCATGAATTATTATTATAATCAAAAGAAGCGCTAAACCACAAGGGTTATACCTGGAGTTTACCTGGAGAGAATTCCAGGGGTCAACGCCCCCGCGGCCCGGTCTGTGACCAGGCCTCATGTTGGACCAGAGCCTGATCAACCAGGCTGTTACTGCTGGCCGCCCGCAGTCCAACGTACGAACCACAGCCTGGCTGGTCAGGTACCGACTTTAGGTGCTTGTCCAGTGCCTGCTTGAAGACAGCCAGGGGTTTGTTGGTAATCCCCCTGATGTATGCTGGGAGGCAGTTGAACAATCTTGGGCCCCTGACACTTATTGTGTTGTCCCTCAACGTGCTAGTGGCACCCCTGCTCTTCATTGGGGGGGGGATGTTACATCGCCTGCCGAGTCTTTTGCTTTCGTAGGGAGTGATTTTTGTGTGCAAGTTTGGTACTAATCCCTCGAGAATTTTCCATGTGTATATAATAATGTATCTCTCCCGCCTGCGTTCTAGAGAGTACAGGTTTAGGAACTTCAAGCGTTCCCAGTAGTTGAGGTGGTTTATCGCACTTATGCGTGAGGTGAAGGTTCTCTGCACATTTTCAAGGTACAGCAACAATCATGAATAAATTATAAAGTAATGAACAATTTATATGTCCACGACCAGTCGCAACTGTAATGAGTTATTTGTGCAAATATTAATTGTTGGGTCACCACACACACACTACACACACCACACACACACACACCACACACACACACACCACACACACACACACACACACACACACACACACCACACACACACACACACCCACACACACACACACACACACACACACACCACACACACACCACATACACACCATACATTCACACTTTTATAATTTTTTTGGGTGGGGTTGAGGTCATCTCGTTGTCCAGTGGGTGTTTAACAGACGTTCTAATATTCCTTTTTGCAAGTAGATCACTTATCATCTCATCCGCCAACAAACTTTCTTGTAAATTGTCGCTGGAAGTAACTATGTCATTCTTGAACTCAGTCAGCATTGACTTAACCATGTTGATTGCTGTAATATCCGGGAAATATTTCATCCTAATGTTGAACCAGCGGATGATATCACTGTGCTTGGTGAGCCCGGAACTAACTACTATATCCATGAAAGCCAGGGCGTGGTACGTGCAGGTACCACCGTCTTGATGTACGCTACGGATACGTCGAAGTTTTTTGAAGGTGGCGTCTTAGATCTCCATGTATTAATCCAACATCTTGCGGTTTTTCTTAGAACGGTTGCCACCGTTATAGTAGAGCAAGGTCCCATCCAGGCAGCGATACAGGCTGACGCAGTGACCTTGTTTTGGTAGCACTACAATACGACCGTGACCTCTGGGTATAGGAGGTTACAAAGGTAATGAACTCACAAGTTACAAAGGTAATGAACTCACAAGTTACAAAGGTAATGAACTCACAAGTTACAAAGGTAATGAACTCACAAGTTACAAAGGTAATGAACTCACAAGTTACAAAGGTAATGAACTCACAAGTTACAAAGGTAATGAACTCGCAAGTTACAAAGGTAATGAACTCACAAGTTACAAAGGTAATGAACTCACAAGTTACAAAGGTAATGAACTCCCAAGTTACAAAGGTAATGAATTCACAAGTTACAAAGGTAATGAACTCACAAGTTACAAAGGTAATGAACTCACAAGTTACAAAGGTAATGAACTCACAAGTTACAAAGGTAATGAACTCACAAGTTACAAAGGTAATGAACTCACAAGTTACAAAGGTAATGAACTCACAAGTTACAAAGGTAATGAACTCACAAGTTACAAAGGTAATGAACTCCCAAGTTACAAAGGTAATGAATTCACAAGTTCTTGATAAAACATAATCAAATCAAAATTAATTATATCTTTGATAAAAGATACTATAAATTTTCCTGAAATACCAGACACGGTGGCGGGCAGGATAGAGTTCCTTGCTGTGTTACCATAGTAAAAGGCAGTAGTTACCATGGTAAGACGGCAGTAGTTACCATGGTAAGACGGCAGTAGTTACCATGGTAAGACGGCAGTAGTTACCATGGTAAGACGGCAGTAGTTACCATGGTAAGACGGCAGTAGTTACCATGGTAAGACGGCAGTAGTTACCATGGTAAGACGGCAGTAGTTACCATGGTAAGACGGCAGTAGTTACCATGGTAAGACGGCAGTAGTTACCATGGTAAGACGGCAGTAGTTACCATGGTAAGACGGCAGTAGTTACCATGGTAAGACGGCAGTAGTTACCATGGTAAGACGAAGTAGTTACCATGGTAAGACGGCAGTAGTTACCATGGTAAGACGGCAGTAGTTACCATGGTAAGACGGCAGTAGTTACCATGGTAAGACGGTCAGAGTCGATCAATTCCTTAAAATGTCTTCTATTAGGTGGTGAGGTACTCACCTAATTGTACTCACCTAATTGTACTCACCTAATTGTACTCACCTAATTGTGGTTGCTCTGTGAAGACGTGTCTAGTGTGCTCTCTGTGAGTCTGTATATAGCTCAGTGGTGACCTGTACATAGCTCAGTGGTGACCTGTACATAGCTCAGTGGTGACCTGTACATAGCTCAGTGGTGACCTGTACATAGCTCAGTGGTGACCTGTACATAGCTCAGTGGTGACCTGTACATAGCTCAGTGGTGACCTGTACATAGCTCAGTGGTGACCTGTACATAGCTCAGTGGTGACCTGTACATAGCTCAGTGGTGACCTGTACATAGCTCAGTGGTGACCTGTACATAGCTCAGTGGTGACCTGTACATAGCTCAGTGGTGACCTGTACATAGCTCAGTGGTGACCTGTACATAGCTCAGTGGTGACCTGTACATAGCTCAGTGGTGACCTGTACATAGCTCAGTGGTGACCTGTACATAGCTCAGTGGTGACCTGTACATAGCTCAGTGGTGACCTGTACATAGCTCAGTGGTGACCTGTACATAGCTCAGTGGTGACCTGTACATAGCTCAGTGGTGACCTGTACATAGCTCAGTGGTGACCTGTACATAGCTCAGTGGTGACCTGTACATAGCTCAGTGGTGACATGTACATAGCTCAGTGGTGACCTGTACATAGCTCAGTGGTGACCTGTACATAGCTCAGTGGTGACCTGTACATAGCTCAGTGGTGACCTGTACATAGCTCAGTGGTGACCTGTACATAGCTCAGTGGTGACCTGTACATAGCTCAGTGGTGACCTGTACATAGCTCAGTGGTGACCTGTACATAGCTCAGTGGTGACCTGTACATAGCTCAGTGGTGACCTGTACATAGCTCAGTGGTGACCTGTACATAGCTCAGTGGTGACCTGTACATAGCTCAGTGGTGACCTGTACATAGCTCAGTGGTGACCTGTACATAGCTCAGTGGTGACCTGTACATAGCTCAGTGATGACCTGTACATAGCTCAGTGATGACCTGTACATAGCTCAGTGGTGACCTGTACATAGCTCAGTGGTGACCTGTACATAGCTCAGTGAGGACGTGTCTAGGGTACTCCCTGTGAAGTGAACCAAGATGCCGTCCATTGAGCAACTTTACCAGCAGCTTAAGGAGGAATTGAGGGTAGCGAAGCTTGAGATTCGGCGATTGACGGAGGAAAATAAGAGGATTCGTAGTAGTCCTCCTGTTGTGAGTCCTCAGGTCAAGAAGGGAACCTGGGCAGTGGCCGGACAGCATGGAACGAAGTTGAAGATCAAATTATTATGTTCAACTTATATTCAAAGATCAAATTATTATGTTCAACTTATATTCAAATTTCACAACTCAAATACACAACTATACTTATTTTGTAAATTATCAACCATAATTTTTTACCATGTAGTCTACTGTTAATTAATTTTAAGAATGCCCACAATGCTCAGCATATTAGGGGCTTTTGGTATGTACACCCCATTTATACCTAGAACTATGTAGTACATCTTTGTATCATGTCTAAATAAAAATTATTATTATTATTATTATTAAGACGAATGGAGAGGTAAAAACGATGAAGAAGAAAGATGGAACACCTTCTCCGTGCTACCCGATGAATGTGAGTCGACTACTGGGAACGTCACGACGAACGGCACCAAGGAAGGTAAAAACATTGTTGTTGTTGGGGATAGCCAGGTTAGGTATATGGATAGGGCATTCTGCTTGAAGGATAGGAGTAGGAGACAGAGGGTTTTCTTTCCTGGGGCTGGGATGGAAGATATTGTTAGCCGGCTTGACAACATCATGAACGGTAATGGGATCAATCCTATTATCTGCCTCAGTGCTGGAGGCAATGATGTAGGCAAGCGTAGAAGTGAGGATTTAGTTAGCAGGTACAGGACAGCAATAGACATAATTAGGAAGATGGGGGGGGAAGCGCCCTGTTATATGTAGCATTTTGACAAGAAGGGTGTTGGAAATGAATGGTTGTCCAGAGCAATTGGTATTAATTGTTGGCTGGACAAACACTGTAAGGATAATGCAGTACCATTCATTGACAATTGGGACCACTTCTATGGCCGAAATGACATGTATGCCAGGGATGGGGTTCACTTATCCAGGGCAGGTGTGGGATTTCTTGCTAGCTCAGTTGAGGGTGTTGTTAGGACTTTAAACTAGGATTAGTTAGAGGTATGTGTTTAGAAATGGAAAATAATGAGTGTCGAAATATGGATTTAGGCTTTGATATAATAAATCTTAACAATAACAAGGACAGTAATAGATATAGTGGAAAAACAGAAAGGAGCATGAAGAGTAAAGAGAAAGGATGGTCTTTAAACATATATTACACAAATAGTCGTAGTGCTAGGAATAAGATGGATGAGTTGAGATTAGTTGTTAGCGCAAAAATCGGGACATGCCTGTTGAATGTCACATACAGGGTTTTAAATTGTTCCAAGTAGACAGAAGTATCGGGAAGGGTGGGGGATGCACTGTATGTCCGAGATCGCTTGAACTGTTGAATAAAAACTGGTATAAAGTCTGAAATAATACATGCAGAGTCTCTGGATAGAATTTTCAGAGGGGCATGAAAAATTGATTTTAGGTGTGATATACCGTCCCCCAAACTTAGATAGGGACCAAGGGAGACTACTATGGGAGGAAATTGTTAAGGCCAGAATGCACGATAACGTAGTAATTCTAGGAGACTTCAGTCAGTCCATCTATCATCATTCTATCATGCAGGAGGAGCCACATGTCTATGGTGCATCCAACAAAATAAGCAGACTCTTGGATGTCACTACCGCCCGCCTCCGGCTGGGTTATAATTATCTTTGGCAGGTTAAATCACCACCACCAGATGTAGACCAAACGAAATGTAAACTTTGCCAGTTGGATTATTGTCACACCCTGCGTCATTATGTACTGGAGTGCGATAAAATTAAAGAATTCAGAGACAACTCAATCAGAAATGTTCAAGATATGTCAAAGTATTTTATCTACAGTGGTATATTACAGACCATTCTGGAAAAATACCCTGACTTTGCTCCCTGTAAATAAAGCATTGCCACGTACTCACCTAATTGTACTCACCTAATTGTGGCTGCAGGGGTCGAGACTCAGCTCCTGGCCCCGCCTCTTCGCTGTCCGCTACTGGGTCTCTGCTCTCCCTGCTCCATGAGCTTTATCATTAAATCTATGTATGGTTCCTGCCTCCACTATATCTTTCTCTAGACTATTCCACTTCCTGACTACTCTGTGGCTGAAGAAATGCTTCCTAACATCCCTTTGACTCATCTGAGTCTTCTGTGTGTGTGTGTGTGTGTACTCACCTATTTGTGGTTGCAGGGGTCGAGTCATAGCTCCTGGCCCCGCCTCTTCACTGATTGCTACTAGGTCCTCTCTCTCCCTGCTCCATGAACTTTATCAAACCTAGTCTTAAAACTATGTATGGTTCCTGCCTCCACTATGTCGCTTTCTAAGCTATTCCACTTCCTGACAACTCTATGACTGAAGAAATACTTCCTAACATCCCTTTGACTCATAGGAGTCTTCAACTTCCAATTGTGACCCCTTGTTTCTGTGTCCCCTCTCTGGAACATCATGTCTCTGTCCACCTTATCTATTCCTCGCAGTATTTTATGTCGTTATTATGTCTCTCCTAACCCTCCTGTCCTCCGTGTCGTCAGGCCGATTTCCCTTAACCTTTCTTCGTAGGACATTACCCTTAGCTCTGGAACTAGCCTTGTTGTTGCAAACCTTTGCACTTTCTCTAATTTCTTGACGTGCTTGACCAGGTGTGGGTTCCAAACTGGTGCTGCATACTCCAGTATGGGCCTGACGTATATGGTGTACAGTGTCTTGAACGATTCCTTACTGAGGTATCGGAATGCTGTTCTCAGGTTTGCCAGGCGCCCATATACTGCAGCAGTTATCTGATTGATGTGTGCCTCAGGAGATGTGCTCGGTATTATACTCTTTTTCCTAAAGCGAGGTTTGCAGTCTTTGGCCACCTAGACTATACTCTGTCTGCGGTCTTCTTTGCCCTTCCCCGATCTTCATGACTGCATTTGGCAGGGTTAAATTCAAGGAGCCAGTTGCTGGACCACGCGTCCTGCCTGTCCAGGTCTCTTTGTAGTAAGGCCTCATCCTCGACTGATTTAATTCTTCTCATTAACTTCACATCATCTGCAAACAGGGACACTTCTGAGTCTACCCCTTCCGTTATGTCATTCACATAGACCAAAAACAGCACAGGTCCTAGGACTGACACTGTGGAACCCCGCTCGTCACAGGTGTCCACTCTGACACCTCGTCACGTACCATGACTCGTTGTTGCCTCCCTGTCAGATATTCTCTGATCCATTGCAGTGCCTTTCCTGTTATGTGTGCCTGATCCTCTAGCTTCTTCACTAATCTCTTGTGAGGAACTGTGTCGAAGGCCTTCTTGCAGTCCAAGAAAATGCAATCAACCCACCCCTCTCTCTCGTGTCTTCTGTTACTTAGTCATAAAACTCCAGAAGGTTTGTGACACAGGATTTGCCTTCCATGAATCCATGCTGGTTGTCGTTTATAATCTTGCTCCGTTCCAGGTGCTCCACCACTCCTCCTGATAATTTTCTCCAGGACTTTGTATACTATACACGTCAGTGACACTGGTCTATAGTTTAGTGCCTCGTTTCTGTCTCCTTTCTTAAAAATGGGGACAACATTTGCCGTCTTCCATACCCCAGGTAGTTGCCCAGTTTCAAGGGATGTGTTGAAGATTGTGGTTAGTGGCACACACAGCGTCTCTGCTCCCTCTCTAAGGACCCATGGAGAGATGTCTGGTCCCACCGCCTTTGAGGTATCAAGGTCACTTACCAGCTTCTTCACCTCCTCCTCAGTTGTGTGTATTTCATCCAACACTTGTTGGTATATCCCTTGTTGGTGTCCCCCTCTGTTCTGTCTTCCCCGAGTCCCGAGCTCTATGCAGAATAAAAAAAACACTCGTTTTATGCAATGGGCAGTAAGACTTCAGCCATATAAGATCTCTATCAAACACATCTCTAGAAACACCAACGTGATGGCGGACTCACTCTCCAAGGCATGTTTTAGATAGAATCTTATGTGAATATGTATATATTGTATTACCGGTTAGGATTAGGGTAACAGGTAGCATTAAGCTCGTTTTCTCTTATTGTACAGCCCACAATAAGTTATTTTTCGATGAGAAGACACAGTGCCACTGTCCGCAAGTGTCTTGGACATTTTTTCGTCATACTGTCTATTGTCCCACCCTGTGGCAGGGAATTGACTTTAAAGATATTTGCCGCTAAATTTTATTTTATTTTCGGTCGAGCTGGATGGGACGGTATGAGAGGAACAGCAGTCATATTAGCTAATTCTCTTTAATTTGTGCCATTGGTGGCACACTACCCTCTTGTGGGATGCAATTTTACAAGTTGTTACAGTGCTCTGGGTGGGAGGTGGGAGGGTAGCATGTGTCGAGTACATTACAATATTCGGCACATGTCACACTGCCAGAGCACAATAGCAGCTGGGAAAAATGCATCCCTCAAGTGAGTAGCATGCCACTAATGGCACAAAATAAAGAAAACTAACAAAAGGGACTGTGGTTCCTCTCATACTGTTCCATCATTGGGTGGTGAGTGTGGTGTATGCTGAGTATATCGCAACTTATTCAACATTCATTATGCACCAACTGGTATGCTCTTTCGACCAGCCATCTGGCAGTTAGGCTGGGGCAGGTTATTTAGGAGCCCCGTTGCTATAGTGGAATGTCCAGTTCAAATCAACCAGTTGGGTGAGTGCTTGTCCCCAACCAAGATGAGTTTATGCCTTCCCACCTGGGTGAGAATCATGTGTTCACTAGAGCTGCTTCTATACACTCACACTCACTGGTTATTCTTGAGGTTAAAAACCGCCTGCCTCTTATTACTGATTATATATATTGTTTATTATATATATCTACGAGCTACGGGACGAGGTGTCCCATAGTTCGGTCGCTAGCGCACTCAGCTCACACTCTGAGGTCCGGGGGATCGATATCCCGGTACGGCTGGAAAACATTAGGACGCGTTTCCATAGGACACCTGCTGTCCCTGTTCGCCCTTCAGTAAAATAGGTACCTGGGTGTTAGTCGACTGGTGTGGGTCGCATCCTGGGACAAAATTGACCTGATTTGCCCGAAATGCTGTGCATAACAAGCAGCGAGGGGAATACAGTATGGGTAAAACACTACCCTCTTGTGTTTGCCTGTAATTGCTGCGGTTTATCCTTGTCTTGAGACTTGAGGTACCGTCGGGCACAACTTGAGGTACCGTCGGGCACAACTTGAGGTACCGTCGGGCACAACTTGAGGTACCGTCGGGCACAACTGAGGTACCGCGGCTCGGGCACAACTTGATGTACCGTCGGGCACAACTTGAGTACCGTCGGGCACAACTTGAGGTACCGTCGGGCACAACTTGAGGTACCGTCGGAAACTGTGTACCGTCGGGCACAACTTGAGGTACCGTCGGGCACAACTTGAGGTACCGTCGGGCACAACTTGAGGTACCGTCGGGTACAACTTGATGTACCGTCAGGCACAACTTGAGGTACCGTCGGGCACAACTTGAGGTACCGTCGGGCACAACTTGAGGTACCGTCGGGCACAACTTGAGGTACCGTCGGGCACAACTTGAGGTACCGTCGGGCACAACTTGAGGTACCGTCGGGCACAACTTGAGGTACCGTCGGGCACAACTTGAGGTACCGTCGGGCACAACTTGAGGTACCGTCGGGCACAACTTGAGGTACCGTCGGGCACAACTTGAGGTACCGTCGGACAACTGAGTGGCACAACTTGAGTGTACCGTCGGGCACAACTTGAGGTACCGTCGGGCACAACTTGAGGACCGTGGCACAACTTGAGTACCGTCGGGCACAACTTGAGGTACCGTCGGGCACAACTTGAGGTACCGTCGGGTACAACTTGAGGTACCGTCGGGCACAACTTGAGGTACCATCAGGCACAACAGACCTTTCATTGCGTACCTGTGTTCGTAATAAATGTGAACCTTCGTTTGAACAAAATATATCCGTTGAAGCGCATGGGAAGGGGATTTTTCCAGTTATTGAATGGAAGCCAATACATAATCCTATTTTTTTTATCTGTTTTTCTGTTAGAAATTTAACAAATTATCTTAAATCTGTAACGAATCTTTCTCAAGTTAGGTGCATCGAAGTTTAAAGTTTGATGCCATTCGGAAGAGGCATTTTGAAAAATACTCCACAATTTTGTATATAAAATTTGCAAATTAGTACATATATATATCCAATAACAATTTATGCCTGCCTTTAACTAGGACACTTTAGTAAAAAAGTGAATTTGACCAGAATCGACGTTCATAAGGTATGCACTGACATTTTGAAGGAAAAAAAAAATCAGCCACAGTAGACATCATCTTTCGGGGAATTCCTTATAATTTAAGGTGTTCTATACCTTCTCTCACTCGCAGTCAATG
>WNWK01046465.1:0-14305 GCA_009830355.1 Cherax destructor
ATATATATATATATATATATATATATATATATATATATATATATATATATATATATATATACATAGTATATAGTCTGGTGGATGGGGATGATGCATTTCAATGGGCCACTAAATCTTCATGTTGTGGGTGTACAGCTAGGGAGTGAATGACCTTTTTTTCTGGATATTTGGCTTCTGTATTGCAACTTATTTTCGAAATGAAGTCTTATTCAAAATTAGTGAACGTTTTTAACACAAACAGGAGAAAAATTGCTCCATGTTCTACCGAATTGTTGTACCTTTACATCGTCCACCGGATGTGAAAGTAGAACGCAGACTGACACATAACATCACAGAGAACCGAAGAATTTGCACTTTTTACGGCACCTTGGCAAGTAATTGGTAAATGGAGTGACTGAACACCGAATAGGGGTACAATAATACATGTTTTCTAAAATGAAAACGTGTGGGGGTTAAAGGAAAGCTTGGATAGTCACCATAGAGATATCCTAATTTACCAGGCGAGTATATTGTTTACAAGTTGTCCAACGTCAAGTTTATCTTTTATTTGCATTTAGTTTGACAAATATTTATCATGGTACTATCACATCCTGGTTGATAGGTTGCCTTGCAAATGGTATTTCCCACTTTTACACGGGATGATTCGAGACAATGACTGGGGGTGGGGAGGGGGGTGGTGGAGAGTATTGTGTATCTGCAACGGTTTCCTGAGATTAAACATGCCTCTTCTGGTCGGCTTCAAACCTAAAACGCTCGAAAATTGTACTTAGCGGAAGATTCAGGTTGTTGCTGGACTGTGAGCTAAATTTTTTTTATTATTTTCGGTACAATAACTTTAGAATACTACTGCTGAAAGACTTCAAAATTTATATGTTAATGCTTTTATCTAAAAGAAATGTTCGCTATTGTTTCGGACTATCTGGCATAACTGAATACCGATTATTTTTATGTAATAGCTACGGAATACTTCTTCCAATCGCTTCAAACTTCTAGCCTTGCATATTTTACTCAAAAAAAAAAAAAGTTCGCATTTTTAATGACTTGCATCAGTCCTAATTTGCCAATTTTATTTAACACTGAAAATGGATTCTGTTCATAACTTGCGAATGCCTTTTCTGATTTATTTCAAATTTTCAACTTGTATATCCTTCTTAACCGTTAAGATTCCTGTTGTTGTTGTTTTAATAATAAAAAAATTCTTACAACAATGTGGATCATTAAAAGCCGATAACAAAAATAATTATAATGAAAATTTACAAGGTCCTCCTATTAACTGGTCCTCTGGCAAAACAATCTAGGTTTGACAGATGCCTTTGTGTTCAAGCGTCCCTTATATACAACATTCCTAAGATAAAAAGATAAGATTCTTCGGATTTTTAACCCGGAGGGTTAGCCACTCAGGATAACCCAAGAAAGTCAGTGCGTCATCGAGGACTGTTGTCTTATTTCCATTGGGGTCCTTAATCTTGTCCCCCAGGATGCGACCCACACGAGTCGACTAACAACCCAGGTACCTATTTGCTGCTAGGTGAACATGACAACAGGTGTAAGGAAACACGTCGAAATGTTTCTACCCGCCGGGAATCGAACCCGGGCCCTCCGTGTGTGAAGCGAGAGCTCTAGCCACCAGACCACTGGCCACCCTAATACAAATCTTAGTCCTAACTTTGTCTCTGTAGAAGCTTTCCTTTCTCATTACATTGTCAAATAATCCAAACTTCAGAACACTCGAACCTTGACCTAATCTATATTTCCTCCTCTCCTTTCCTGGCTTCTGTCTAGGTTAGCTGTATTCCATAGTGGTTTTGTCCTATCCTCGTATGACAGCTGTCCTGCAGTGCTCTTCTGTTCTCTTGTACTTCCACTGTTTCTCCGCTTACATTCCACTAGCTGCCCTTTTTTCACTACTACTACTACCTTATTATAGCCACCTACCTCTATCACTATTGTACTTCTATTACTACTACGACTACGACTGCTAATACTACTACTACCTCCACTTCCGCCCACAGGATTGGTATGGGGTGCATAATAAAGATGTTAAACTGAACGTCCCCCTTCGCGCTACAGTTGATGATACAGTTGATGATACGGTTGTTGCTACAGTTGATGATACAGTTGATGATACAGTTGTTGCTACAGTTGATGCTACAGTTGATGATAAAGTTGTTGCTACAGTTGATGCTACAGTTGTTGCTACAGTTGATGATACAGTTGATGATACAGTTGTTGCTACAGTTGATGCTACAGTTGTTGCTACAGTTGATGATACAGTTGTTTATACAGTTGATGATACAGTTGTTGCTACAGTTGATGATACAGTTGTTGCTACAGTTGTTGCTACAGTTGTTGCTACAGTTGATGATACAGTTGTTGCTACAGTTGATGCTACAGTTGTTGCTACAGTTGTTGCTACAGTTGATGCTACAGTTGATGATACAGTTGTTGCTACAGTTGATGCTACAGTTGTTGCTACAGTTGATGATACAGTTGTTGCTACAGTTGTTGCTACAGTTGTTGCTACAGTTGTTGCTACAGTTGATGCTACAGTTGTTGCTACAGTTGTTGCTACAGTTGATGCTACAGTTGATGATACAGTTGTTGCTACAGTTGATGCTACAGTTGTTGCTACAGTTGTTGCTACAGTTGTTGCTACAGTTGATGCTACAGTTGATGATACAGTTGTTGCTACAGTTGATGTACAGTTGTACAGTTGTTGTACAGTTGATGTACAGTTGTTGCTACAGTTGATGATACAGTTGTGCTACAGTTGATGCTACAGTTGTGCTACAGTTGATGATACAGTTGTTGCTACAGTTGATGCTACAGTTGATGATACAGTTGATGATACAGTTGCTACAGTTGTTGCTACAGTTGATGATACAGTTGTTGCTACAGTTGATGATACAGTTGTTGCTACAGTTGTTGCTACAGTTGATGATACAGTTGTTGCTACAGTTGATGACTGTGACAATTGATGATACAGTTGATGATACAGTTGCTACAGTTGTTGCTACAGTTGATGATACAGTTGTTGCTACAGTTGTTGCTACAGTTGATGATACAGTTGTTGCTACAATTGATGCTACAGTTGTTGCTACAGTTGATGCTACAGTTGTTGCTACAGTTGATGATACAGTTGTTGCTACAGCTGTTGTTACAGTTGTTGCTACAGTTGTTGCTACAGTTGTTGTTACAGTTGATGATACAGTTGCTACAGTTGTTGCTACAGTTGATGATACAGTTGTTGCTATAGTTGTTGTTACAGTTGTTGCTACAGTTGTTGCTACAGTTGTTGTTACAGTTGATGATACAGTTGTTGCTACAGTTGATGCTACAGTTGTTGCTACAGTTGATGCTACAGTTGTTGTTACAGTTGATGCTACAGTTGTTGCTACAGTTGATGATACAGTTGTTGCTACAGTTGATGATACAGTTGATGCTACAGTTGATGATACAGTTGTTGCTACAGTTGATGATACAGTTGATGCTACAGTTGATGCTACAGTTGTTGCTACAGTTGATGCTACAGTTGATGCTACAGTTGATGATACAGTTGATGCTACAGTTGATGATACAGTTGCTACAGTTGTTGCTACAGTTGACGCTACAGTTGTTGCTACAGTTGATGCTACAGTTGTTATTGCAATTGATGCTACAGTTGTTGCTACAATTGATGATACAGTTGATGCTACAGTTGATGCTACAGTTGATGATACAGTTGATGCTACAGTTGATGATACAGTTTATGCTACAGTTGATGCTACAGTTGATGATACAGTTGATGCTACAGTTGATGATACAGTTTATGCTACAGTTGATGATACAGTTGATGCTACAGTTGATGATACAGTCGGACCGAAACGTCGTCATAAGTTCGCCTCTTCAGTGGGGGTTATGTATGTATTGTGCCCTTTCATTCTTCAATGAAAATTTACGTTTTTATTGAATGTTAAAATTAAAATTACTTTTGTTTCAGGGATAAAACAGCGCTGATGTGACTTTATTTACCAAACACAAAATAAACAACTTGTCACAGTATTGTAGTATTATAAACTAGAAATACCACAAAAATTTAAAGGAAAAATTAGGTTTGTCTTAAAATTCGCCAAATTTAGTCATAGCATTTAAAAGCTTTATATAAGGTAAAGCTCCTGGTTCTCTTGAAAGTGTTGATCTCCAGCACCTGGACCCCTTGGGATGGTTGAGTTATAGCTCCTGGGTATTTTGACGAAGTTGTGCTGCAGATGTGCCTCTTCATGGTTTTAAGGTTAATGCATCTAGTCATTATATTAACGGGGAAGCGCTAAATTCGTAAGTGTCATACAGTGCCTGGGGAATGGGAGGCAATTAGTCCATCATCATGACTGAGGTGATGGAGTGAAGAGGTGATGGTGGGGAGGGTGAGTATTGGAGGGGCAATGAAGGCAGAGGTGGAGGGTGGAGAGAGTGATGGAGGAAGCACTGGAGAAGTCAGTGTGATCAACAACACTGTGCTGTGAGGGTGTCTGCACCACCTGCTCCTATACTCGCAACTCAGGTAATCTTATTTCACTACAGTTATAAGGTAGACCAAGCTTTTTATATATATATTTAAGGTTAACTATAGCAACATTATGTACTGAATATCAGAATCTGACCTTGCCTTAAGCCAACTCCAGTTTGGTTAATCCTGGATGTTTGTTTTCAATATATTGCACCTTGTTACTCGTCTCTTTTGTATATGTATATCTATGAAAAAATCATACTACATAAAAGTTGCAAATATTCATATAATATAAAAAAAATGTGAATGAAATGTGAATGAAATTTAAACAGATACAGTCAAACATTTATAATTTCATATTTTAAGAAGTAACCAGTACAAAATTACATGTTCATAATTACACTTATATTTTGGAGCTACGTTCCGGTGGGCACTTTTTGCTTTCATTGGTCTATTGGAGGCAACGAGAGCGAGTTTCCAATAACATCAATGATGTACATTACTGTAGTGTTTACATTTTTAAATTGGGGGGGGGGGTGAGTACACGACGTTCTCTCTGACACTCAGTTATTATTAGTTTGTTATCCACTACTTGTGGGTCATTAAGCTACAATTCGTCTTGACACAAATTGAATAATATTTTAATCCTGAGATATTCTTCTCTGTGTATTAAACTTTAATACATTTACTAAATATTTACTAAGTTTCCCGCTGTGTGTCCTCTGATTCTTCCATCTTCCTATACGATGTAGATGTAATTAACAATTTATTTAGGTTTCTTAAGAACAAATTAAGCCAGCTATTGATTAATTATATACACGTAAACAATCAAATGTACAACCATTTATTATAAATAAATAGTAAATATTTTAAAATTTTCAACAATGGAATCTTTGAGTCAAGGTTTTATAAGAGTTTTCCACGGAATTCATATAAATTTTTCACTTAAATAAATCTTAGCCTTATTTTTTTAATTAGAATTTATTTTAAATTTAAACAGAAACAATTATAATTAGGATTTGCTTTAATGAAATGTCGTCGGAAAAAAATACACATTTGTTATGGAATCAAGAATTATCAAGAAATATTGGGGGCGCTAAACCTGTAGGGGTCATACAGACAAAAACACTATTACTCCCAGACCTGAGAACATTGAGTTAGGAAGAATAAAGGAACCGATTCTGGCAACTTTAGAAGAAAGAATTAGATATATAATTACAACAGAGCAGACAGGGCCAAACTTTTGAAATATAGGCGAGGAGTATTTAGTGTCCCGTGGCTCAGTTGACAACGCAGTCAGCTCTGCTCGCATACCGAGTGTCCGTGGTTCGATCCCTGGCATAGGTGGAAGCGTTGGGCATTTTCCTTTCACCTGCTGCCCCTGTTCACCTAGCAATAAATAGGTACCTGGGTATTAGTCAACTGTTGTGGGTACTTCCTGGAGAAAGGAGCGGGAATATACCTGAGATAGGACTGGGCTTTGAAATGAGCTGAGGTAGAATAACAGCTCATAGCCTTTAATCCCTTAACTGTCCAAACGTAGATCTACGTTCACTCGCCCACCGCTCCGAATACTATTTTTTTTTTTTAAACTGAATAAAAAACAATATAGAAGCTAAACACACATGCACAGTACTCGTCCCCATCCTGTTTCTTATCCTCATATCTGATATACACAAAGATGTAAGCCACAGCACCGTGTCTTCCTTTGCGGATGACACCCGAATTTGCATGACAGTGTCATCCATTGATGACACTGAGACTCTAAGCGGACATCAACCAAATCTTTACATGAGCCGATGAAAACAATATGAAGTTCAATAAAGAGAAATTTCAATTACTTCGATATGGAAAACTCGAGAAATTAAGTGTATCGGAGTATAAAACAAATTCTAGTCACACAATAGAACGAAAAACTAATGTGAAGGACCTGGGAGTGCCAAGGGCCCAAGACTATTCAACTGCCACCCAGCATACATAAGGGGGATTACAAACAGACCCCTGGACAGGCACCTAAAGTCAGTACCTGACCAGCCGGGCTGTGGTTCGTACGCCGGTTTGCGTCCGGCCAACAGTAACAGCCTGGTTCATCAGGCTCTGATCCACCACTAGGCCTGGTCACAGACCCGACAGTGGGGGCGTTGACCCCCGAAACCCTCTCCAGGTATACGTGAGATACAGGGAGATAAAGCCGTAGAAGCTAATTCTATACAGGTTCAAGAGTAGATGCCAAGGACCAATCATGCCGACGATTGTGGTATAAGAGGAGGGGTCCGGAGCTGAACTCAACCCCCGTAAACACAACTCAGTAAGTACACAAACGCCCCTCAGGCGATGCTCGCTCCTGCGTTTTCTCCCGTTCTCTACAAGCCTCGCCCTATATCGTTGCTCTAGTGCACTCACCTAGTTGGTGTTGTGGGAGTTGAAACTCTGCTCCTGACCCCGCCTCTCAATTACGAATAATCTTTTGCTCTTAAGCTGCGTCACCCTGTAGCTCAGTGCACTCACACAGCAGTGGCTGCCGGGGGTCTAGTTTCCGTTGTTGGTCCTCTTTTTCACCTCTCACGAAGTCACATATTATTCCTGGCCTCATGAGTTCTATCATACCACTTTTGCATCACATTTCACGTAATATAAGACTGTCTTTTTTGTTAATTAGCAAAATTACAATTTCCATTGTAACTATACGTAAATATACGCCCTTTTATGTTAAATCTAACAAAAAAAAAATTGTAGAAACTTAGACAGAAATCAACGAACTGTAATGAATGCTATTTAGAGGATGGGTTGTATACCTGTTAATAAAATGTTAATAAAATTCAGCATTACGGTGTCCTTTCACTTTTTACAAGCCTTTGTTCTCTGTTGTTGGCTGTTGTTGACATCTTGGTATGCATCATGTCTCCCCCACCTCTTGCAACTTTCAGCTTTATGCAGGAAATGCTCCTTTTGAATAACATATTTCAGCTTTCTAAGTTATTGTGACTTGTGGATTTTCGGACAAGTCGATATTGTAACAATCATTGCATAATGTGTTCATTTAATCCGGTTAACGAAAGGTTGAGTTCATGCAGCCCAAGTTGCTAGACAGCAGTAGTGTCAGCCAGTTGCTAGACAGCAGTAGTGTCAGCCAGTTGCTAGACAGCAGTAGTGTCAGGGCCCGTTGCTAGACAGCAGTAGTGTCAGCCAGTTGCTAGACAGCAGTAGTGTCAGCCAGTTGCTAGACAGCAGTAGTGTCAGCCAGTTGCTAGACAGCAGTAGTGTCAGCCAGTTGCTAGACAGCAGTAGTGTCAGCCAGTTGCTAGACAGCAGTAGTGTCAGCCAGTTGCTAGACAGCAGTAGTGTCAGCCAGTTGCTAGACAGCAGTAGTGTCAGCCAGTTGCTAGACAGCAGTAGTGTCAGCCAGTTGCTAGACAGCAGTAGTGTCAGCCAGTTGCTAGACAGCAGTAGTGTCAGCCAGTTGCTAGACAGCAGTAGTGTCAGCCAGTTGCTAGACAGCAGTAGTGTCAGCCAAGTTGCTAGACAGCAGTAGTGTCAGCCAGTTGCTAGAAAAGCAGTAGTGTCAGCCAGTTGCTAGACAGCAGTAGTGTCAGCAGTTGCTAGACAGCAGTAGGCTGCCAGTTGCTAGACAGCAGTAGTGTCAGCCAGTTGCTAGACAGCAGTAGTTCAGCCAGTTGCTGACAGCAGTAGTGTCAGCCAGTTGCTAGACACAGTAGTGTCAGCCAGTTGCTAGACAGCATAGTGTCAGCCAGTTGCTAGACAGCAGTAGGTCCAGCCAGTTGCTAGACAGCAGTAGTGTCAGCCAGTTGCTAGACAGCAGTAGTGTCAGCCAGTTGCTAGACAGCAGTAGTGTCAGCCAGTTGCTAGACAGCAGTAGGTCAGCCAGTTGCTAGACAGCAGTAGTGTCAGCCAGTTGCTAGACAGCAGTAGTGTCAGCCAATTGCTAGACAGCGTAGTGTCAGCCAGTTGCTAGACAGCAGTAGTGTCAGCCAGTTGCTAGACAGCAGTAGTGTCAGCCAGTTGCTGAAGCAGTAGTGTCAGCCAGTTGCTAGACAGCAGTAGTGTCAGGCAGTTGCTAGACAAGGTATGTCAGCCAGTTGCTAGAACAGTAGTGTCAGGCTGCTAGACAGCATAGTGTCAGCCAGTTGCTAGACAGCGTAGTGTCAGCCAGTTGCTAGACAGCAGTAGTGTCAGCCAGTTGCTAGACAGCAGTAGTGTCAGGCAGTTGCTAGACAGCAGTAGTGTTCAGCCAGTTGCTAGACAGCAGTAGTGTCAGCAGTTGCTAGACAGCAGTAGTGTCAGCCAGTTGCTAGACAGCAGTAGTGTCAGCAGTTGCTAGACAGCAGTAGGCACCAGTTGCTAGACAGCAGTAGTGTCAGCCAGTTGCTAGACAGAAGTAGTGTCAGCCAGTTGCTAGACAGCAGTAGTGTAGCCAGTTGCTAGACAGCGTAGTGTCAGCCAGTTCTAGACAGCAGTAGTGTCAGCCAGTTGCTAGACAGCAGTAGTGTCAGCCAGTTGCTAGACAGCAGTAGTGTCAGCCAGTTGCAGACAGCAGTAGTGTCACCAGTTGCTAACAGCAGTAATGTCAGCCAGTTGCTGGGACAGAAATAGTGTCAGCCGTTGCTAGACAGCAGTAGTGTCAGCCAGTTGCTGACAGCAGTAGTGTCAGCCAGTTGCTAGACAGCAGTAGTGTCAGCCAGTTGCCAAGACAAGTAGTGTCAGCCAGTTCTAGACCGCAGTAGTGTCAGCCAGTTGCTAGACAGCAGTAGTGTCAGCCAGTTGCTAGACAGCAGTAGTGTCAACCAGTTGCTAGACAGCAGTAGTGTCAACCAGTTGCTAGACAGCAGTAGTGTCAGCCAGTTGCTAACAGCAGTAGTGTCAGCCAGTTGCTAGACAAGCAGTAGTGTCAGCCAGTTGCTAGACAGCAGTAGTGTCAGCCAGTTGCTAGACAGCAGTAGTGTCAGCCAGTTGCTAGACAGCAGTAGTGTCAGCCAGTTGCTAGACAGCAGTAGTGTCAGCCAGTTCTAGACAGCAGTAGTGTCAGCCAGTTGCTGACAGCAGTAGTTTTCAGCCAGTTCTAGACAGCAGTAGTGTCAGGCAGTTGCTAGACAGCAGTAGTGTCAGCCGTTCTAGACAGCAGTAGGTCAGCCAGTTGCTGGGACAGCAGTAGTGTCAGCCAGTTCTAGACAGCAGTAGTGTCAACCAGTTGCTAGACAGCAGTAGTGTCAGCCAGTTGCTAGACAGCAGTAGGCCAGCCAGTTCTAGACAGCAGTAGTGTCAGCCAGTTACTAGACAGCAGTAGTGTCAGCCAGTTGCTGACAGGATTTCATTGCACGCGGGAGAGATGAGGCATTAGCCAGGACGGATTTCAGTCTGGGGGTTTTAAAAGTTAAAGATGCTGAGGGAAAAACTAAGGATTTGCCTCTTAAAAAACAAATGTATTGGGGAAATTTGAATTCTCGGCTTTTTGGGCACCGGTCAATATAATTTAGTGAAAATTAACCATTTTGAAAAATACTTAAAAAAAAAGCCTAGGGAGTTCAGCCTTCAGAACCGTTTTTGGCGTCCAGGACAGCGATAACTTGGGCAATTTGGGAAGGGAACCAACCGGGCAGCAGTTTACGTGCCGAGGAACAGTGATCCTAACACCAAAATGTAGCAAATTTAATGTGCTTGACCAGCCCGGAAAATAATATGAAATTACCATTAATTTATACTTTAAACCTGGCAGAGGTTGTGACTTGACCAGCCGGTTCAGTGACGCCACTAACCCATAGTGATAGAAAACCAACCGGCAGCAGTTGTGACGTGACCAGCCAGGATATCGAGTGACTGCCATAACACCAGTAGTGATAGCTACCAACCTGGCAGCAGAAATGGGAACAATGAACCGTGACCCAAACCCGGGCAACAAGGAGGTATAACAGTAGATGGGGGAATACCAAAATTTTTTAAAAACACAAGCAGCAAATGGAAGATTTAATTTTAAAACAACGTTTCACCGGCACCCCAAATATCAAGAGATAAAGTTTTTAAAACAAACCTTTTTAAGTTTTTTCTACCTTATTACAATAAAAAATAAATGCTAAACCAATTTGATATAGTCCCCCCATTTTAACACAGGTGGTAGTTTAAAGGCTATAGCACCTGGTTATAAAATTGTCAGCAAAAAAAAAACAAGCAGAGGGGGAAGGTCAAGGTAAACACACAGTGGTCACTTTTTTTCCAATGTATTCCTTTTCCACTTATTTACATCAAAACAATGTTTATATTGAGATGCCAGAGCAATAATAGTGCAACCAAGAGCCACTCAAGGCATGATCACGTGATCATGACCAGTGTCTGCAGAAGTCGGGGTTACCCAGCCAGGTGGGCAGAAGTGACATCATCTTGGCGGGAAGTAACCATCTTCCAGGTGAGTGCCGGGGGTTGAACTGGATCATTAAAAGGGGCAGCGGTGAGTGCCAGGGCATGCCAAATGGTTGTGACGAACGTAAAACCACCCCCCTCTCGTACTTGTGTATGTCGTGCCGAATAGGTAAAACTTTCGATTATGGTTTAAAATTTTAAAAAAAAACGTCTTCCTCAAATAAGGAAGCAAAATTTTTGGGGCAATTTTTCCCAAAACTTTGCCCAAAAAAAAAGGGTTTTTTATTTTAAATTTTTAAACCCTTTAAAAAAAATTTTTTTGGTTGGAAAAAAAGTTTTTTAATTTAAATTTTTTTTTTGGAAAAAAACAAGGGGGCCTTTAAACCCTGCCAAGGGGGGCCCCGGTGCGACCCCCGGGGGGGTAAAACTTTAAGTGCCTAATTTTGTTTTTTCCCCCACCCAAAATTTTTCCCCCCCCCCCCCCCCCCCCCCCCCCCCCCCCCCCCCCTTTTTTTTTTTTTTTTTTTTTTTTTTTTTTTTTTTTTTTTTTTTTTTTTTTTTTTTTTTTTTTTTTTTTTTTTTTTTTTTTTTACTAGCATGACGGCTAGTTTGTTAGGTTAAACCTGTCGACTGTATGTGGGTCATTAAGGCTGCAGTTCACCGTACACTAATATTAAAAGAATCCCTAAGTTATATAAACTATATATTTTTAGATACGGGGTTTTTTTTTGCAGTTTACCATATGATAGGTGCAAAATTTTCCTTACATACCCAACTGCCCCCATTATTTATATTCATAACTAAGTGTTAAACCCCTAACTGCCCTATTAAAACTGTTTTTTAAAGATTTTATGTTAGACTTGATTTTGTGTTGTCTGTATTTCGAAGAAATTCCAATCATGGCGAAGCGCTCAACACGTAGGGGTTATGTATTGAATGGGAAAATCGAGTAATCAGGTTTGATATGAATAAAGAGAGGGTAGCTCTAATTCCTTGAATTTATTATTACAATCAAAACTAAGCGCTAAATTCACAAGGGTCAAAAAACGTTTCTTGAATTGCAAGTCCTTCACCAACATCAAGGCAACCGTAGCCCCGGTTACAAGTTTTGTATTTGCATAATTTATTCTTAAAAAAATTAGAAAAGAAAAATTTGAATCCCAAAAATTGTATGTTGGAATATTTGTGTTAAAGTGGCAATATTTTCTTTCTTGGCAGAACATGTTTGGGCAAGGGGGGCGGGGGGTCGCCCACACCTGGTCCATAAAGGGGCACTAACCTCACCCCATACGCCCTCTTCACACTCACACACTCCCAATAATCCATCAACATTGTATATATTTTGAGGGATATAATTCCTTAGATTTATATGCATGAAGTCCAGAATTATGCCTACATTTAGGGGGAAAACATCTCAATATAAACACACTGAAAATTACTCTAATCCCTGTATATGATGGATTAAAATATCCTTCAATTTGGGGGTGTGGGTGAATACAACCTTTTCTAAAGCTTGTAAAGTCGATAGATGCTTAACAAACCAATCATGATTGGACATATATATATATATATATATATATATATATATATATATATATATATATATATATATATATATATATATATGGTCAATTAGCAAGAACTCATTTAAAATTAAGTCCTTTCTAAATTTTATTCTATACGTTTAAAGATATATTTTCTATTTGTGTTAATAAAAATTTATAATTTTGTATCCAAGAGAAACTTCTGAAAACTTCCTAACCTTATTACAACAAGCCATTTTCTTTAGCCTCAACCCAACTAAATATATTTTAGATACGTTAACATTAATTTAATAATAAACAAACACAATGAAATATATTTTTTCGTTATGTTCAGAATGATTTTGTGAAATTATTGCCTGACACAAATTTTCACTTGTCTTATTGCAGTGTGCAGCGGTTGCTATTTAAGCCAAAATAGCAAGTTTTACCTTAATCGGAACGATATATATATATATATATATATATTTATGATTTTTGAGAGTTATATATATATATATATATATAGAGAGAGAGAGAGAGAGGAGAGAGAGAGAGAAGAGAGAGAGAGAGAGAGAGAGAGGGGTGGCCTAGGAAAGGTTGGGGGGATGGGGTAAAGGAGGTTTTTTGGTGCGTAGGGGCTTGGACTTCCAGCAAGCTTGCAGTGACCGTATTTGATAGCAGTGAAGTGGAGACAGATGATTTTTAGACTTGACGTGCTGTTGGAGTGTGAGCAAGGTAACATATGAAGGGATTCAGGAACCGGGAGGCCGACTTGATCCTGGAGATGGGAAGTACAGTGCTGGCACTCTGAAGGAGGGGTGTTAATGTTGCAGTTTTATAACTGTAGGTAAGCACGCCTTGGCAAACTGATGGAGTGAATGATGGCGAAAGTTTTTTTTTTGGGCCCCCCGCCTTGGTGGGGGATCGTGTTTTTATATATAATATAATATATATATATATATATATATATATATATATATATATATATATATATATATATATATATATATATTATTTTGTTATGCTCCGATCGATTTTCACTGATTTATGGTAAAAAAAAAACATTTTATTCGGCAAGATGAACCCTTCCAAAGGCCAAACTGACGTTTGACTTATTAGGGACGACATATATTTTTGTGTGTGACTACCAATTTACTCACCTAATTGTGGTTTCAGGGGGCCCGCCCTTCGCGTCCGCACGGGTCCTGCCCCCTGCTCCATGAGCTTTATCATACCTTTCTTAAAAAATATATATGGTTCCGCCCTCCACTATATCATTCGAGATATTCCACTTCCTAACTACTCTATGGCTGAAGAAGTGTTTTAACATCCCTTTTATCATCTGAGTCTTTAGCTTCCAGTTTTCCCCGTTTCGTGTTTCCCTCTGGGAAAATCCTGTCACTATCTACCTTGTCGATTCCCCGCAGTATTTTTATGTCGTTATCATGTCTCCCCTTAACCCTTCTGTCCTCCCGTGTTGTTACCTATTTCCTCAACCCTTCATTGGCATTCCCTGAGCTGGAACAGCCTTGTCGCAAACCTTGCACTTTCTCTAATTTTTTGACGTGCTTGACCAGGGGGGTTCCAGGCTTTTTACCAGTGTGGGCCTGACGTACACGGTCAGTGTTTAACGATTCCTTTTAAGGAACGGGAAAGCAAACTTAGGTTTGCCAGTCGCCCATGTTGCCGGGGGTTTCGGTTGATGTGTGTTTCCGGGGACGGGTTGGCATACTCACCCGTCTTTTCCTTTTATGAGGTTTTTTAGTTTTGTCCACCCCCGTACTCTGTCAGCGGTTTTTTTTGCCCCCTTCCGATCCTCATGACTTTGCATTTGGTGGGGGTTTAAACGAGGCCGTTTAGACCAGATGTGTGTGTGTGTGTGTGTGTGTGTGTAGAAAGGTCAGCTCAGTATTTTTTTTGGGGTTAC